>CANHQG010000127.1:0-94000 GCA_947462335.1 Harmothoe impar
TTTACCCGATGATGCACACTTTTATACGCTGATGATTCGGTCTTATACACCTCAGGTAAAAACATGGCTCAACTCGTATAGGTTATTACCCTAGCTTTAAGTAAATTCAGCAAGTCCTCTTCTGCCAACAAACTCACCATTAATGAGTCAAAAACAAAAATAATGACAATTGCCTCTAGTAAGATGTTAAAAAAAACTTCAAAAAACATGCATACATCTGGAAAAAAAATAGTTAAAAAATGTCAACTCATACAAATATTAAGGAGTTCTTCTAGATGAAGAAATGAATTTCCCATTCCACTTAAAGAATTTAATTAAAAAGTCATTGTCATTTCGAGTCATTGTTGCTACACACAGTAAGGATGTGTATGACAAAAAAAGCTTGACTAAGAATTTACAAAGCCCATGTGATACCTGTTATAGATTATGCCGACAAATTGTACGATAAATCTTATATTGACCTATTAAATGAGCTAAAACGTGTACAAAGCAAGTGTTTAAAAACATGCCTAGACATGTGAAGGGGCTAGGGTTATATGGGGTTTATATGACGGGTTCTGTTGGATGCTGTGTTGCGAACTCCATCCGAACCCTTTAGCCAGACGGCAGGTGGCAGCATCTGCCCCGGGCTTGGGGTATGGACAGAGGTCGCTATAGGCTTCCGGTTTGCGTGTGCGCGCGCAGGCTGGCTGCCTATATATAGCCGGCATCCGATAGGACTCGTCGGTCACTCTGGATCCACGCTAGGACAGAGGCCCTGTGATCGTATCGGCTACAAGCCTACTGACCCGCTCCGAACTCTATAGGGAGTTCACACTGATATAGCTTTGCCTGTCTAGGTTACTGAATAAACCTGTGATTCGCAACCTGTACACTTGATCCGAACTGTGTTGACTTTGGTTCTTTACTGAATAACCTAACAATATTATAAAGGACAAAGTATTGTTTATTACACTGGTGCCGTGACCAGTTCTGAGTGAAAACACAGGTTAGCCTGTGCAAAGCACAGACCACATACTCTGGCCGGAGTACGGAGGTCTCCCGATGAAGTGCAAACTTCATCCCCGGAGGGGACACTTGCCGTAGAGGAGGCAGATACCCCAATGAGAGGTGGGAATGTTCTGCAGGGGGCAGCTGCACCACCAAGTGTGGAGGAAACTCCAGGGCCACGAGGGTCCGAACTAATGAGTCGATCATAAGAAGAGATGAACTTGTCAATGTTTAACATTGTCCCGTGCGGCGGCTCCTACACCTCGGATGTATGGTAATCCGGAGGAGGGTCGCTTTGACGACTACAGAGAAGCAAGGGTGCAGGAAAGAGTGCAACTTGCTCAAAGAGAGTTGATGACCGTACAGACCAAGTCCTTAGAGTGGTCTGATAAATTGATTTCTCTGGAGGGTGCAATATGTCACCGGAACTCCAAGATGAAGGAGAGAGACGCAAGGTTATCAACTTTGCTGGAGGAGAATGAGAAACTGGCGCAGTCCTTGAGCGTGGTCAGGTCCGAATTCCATAATGTAAACACGGACCTGAACCAGATTTGCGAAGCCAGAGATAGGATGGCAAAATAAGCTGCGGGTTTGCGAACAGAACTCATCCGTGATACGGACACCCTGAAGGAAGTCCGCCACAGTCTGGCCGCCGAATGCGAGGTGCTTCGGACGAAGAAAACTGCAATGCAGGCAAGGGTCTATTCTGGGGCCTTTATTGTTCATCTTGTACGTTAATGGGGTTACCAAAACAAACAGACATGCTGACATGCTGCTCTATGCAGACGACATTGTCTTGTCCATCAGCCATAAAGATATCGACACTGCTAGGGACCTCCTACAACAGGACCTAGATAGGCTTGTCAACTGGTGCACAGCAAATGGTTTGAGCATAAATGCTAAAAAGACCCAGGAAGTATGGTATGGCAACAGCACAAGAGTCAATGAGGCAAAAAGGAGAGCTGTCACTATTGACGACAGTCCCCTTGAAACTCCACCTGAGTACAAATACCTAGGAGTAGTCTTAGATAGTGAACTTAAGTTAGAAACCCATATGGACAACACAGCCGCTATGTCCAGACAGAAAATTTTCAAACTGAAGTTCCTAAGGGACCTAATGGACCAGGAAACTGCCCTTTTGGTTTACAAGCAGACCATACTGCCACATTTTGATTATTGCAGTTTCCTAGTGGAAGGAGGAAAAAAATGCAGAATCAAAAAGTACCAGACTCTTCAGAACAGGGCCCTACGTATATGTACACATAAATACAATATAGATTTCAGAACAGAACAGCTTCACAACACATGTAACATAGAATATTTAGATAAAAGGAGAGAGTACCAACTGGCATTATTAATGTACAAGGAAGCAGTAGGCCTAGGCCTAAAACCAATAGATAACCCCCCGTCAAGAAGTGATCTCAAGATTAAATTCCCCACCAGAAGAGCCATCTTGCAGAAATATAAGAAAGGGCCGCATGCAAGGGGAATCAAGCTCTGGAACAGGATAAAACCTGAAGTACAGACAGCTCCCATAGCTACTGCCTTCAAAAGGCTGTATAAGTCGACCCCATTAGACGCAGAGATAATCAATGATTAATGTGGCCATTTGTAATGCCCTCGTCAGGCCAGTTGATTTGTGTAAAGGAGCATACTGGAAGACTAAGTTAAAATGACTTGTTAGGTCAACCCTTATGTTCCGAAGTATGGAGCAAATAATTGCTCTATTTGACCCAAGCTCAAGTTGAGTGATTGTTTCTTCAATCCTGTAAATCCTCATAACTTTCAGGCCTGCTACCGAAGGTCTCCAAGCAATCCCCATCAGCCCAATTCCGTACAGTGGTATCTTCTTCATCATCATTCATTCATCAAATCATCAATGTGACCTCAGTAGCATAGTTAGACCTGTGGCGATCCCTGTCTACTATGACATATAGGAAGGATAGGCCGAGCTAGAGGCAGCGGGATGGCCAGCGTATACTCTCCAAAGGTGGGTATGACTGGTATCTGACCAATTCCGAAGGAGATAGTCTCCGTAGGATCTGCAGCAGCGAGTGCGAAGGTTCAAAATCCTTTGACCGACTAGGTAACTACTCAGCAGGAGAAATTGCAGAAGCAAGAAAAGTTAATGGAGGCGGAACGTCTGAATAAGGCGGCGATCCGAGAAGCAGCAGCCAAGAAGTATCATACTCCGATAAGCTTGGCTGACTGGCAAACCTGTCAAACAGAAAAGATGTTCCAGGAGCAAAAAGCTCTGGAGGACGAGAGACATGAGTTGTTCCGACAGCAGGAGGCTGTCATAGAACAGCAAAAGAAACGTATGCACGAAAATGCTGTGATGGCCGAGAGCTGGCCGAACAGGAAGCCGTAGTACTGAAAGCCCAAGCAGAAGGATTGAGAGCTGCCAGAGAGGCGGCAAAAGCTAAACTTGAGCAGGCCGGACAAGAATAAGAGGCGGAGAGACAAGCGAAAGATCTTGAGAAGGAGAAGGCGGAGCATCAGTTGTTACTGGCTCTGTCACAGCAGTGTCAGTATATGACTGATGTGGAGAAGAATTGGTGGTTCAATCAGGGAATTGATCCAACCAAAGAAGTGGTAGCGTATGGCACGTACCAGGCATATCTGGAGCGGCTGAAAGCTACGACCAAGGCAGGGGCATCTGCCGGACCAACAAGTCCGAAAAAGAGTTCAGCAATGCAGGAGCTGTACGACACAAACCCTGCTATAGCAGGGATAGGATTGCACAACGTGGGAGTAGAACAGGACGCGTCGACGGCCATTTCTAAATGCCTATCGATTACCTCTAAAATTAGGGGATAGACCAATGCAGCCAGGCGGATAGCTAGTGAGCCTAGCCCGTACTGGCAGAGGAATTCGTGGGAGGAATGGCTCAGAGCCACTGTAGAAGATATCAACCTGAGTGGTTGGGATCAGCACGAAGCCATTCCTTACATCTGTAAGGGATTGCGACTGGGAGACGGCCTCATAGCGGTCGAACAGTGGAAGGAAGATTGCGGTCGGTGGAAATATGCACCGTGCTGTTCGAAGGTTCCGCCCGGACGGATCCAATGGTCGCTTTTAAGAAGCGAGTGCAAGGCAAGAACGAGGCTCCGAGAGTATTCGGTCTTGCATTGATGCGACTCCTGAAGAAAGTACACCCTTCTTCGGGAATCCATGATGCTTTATTCTCTAAGGAACTGTTCTCTCAATTCGTTGCCCGATTGAGGGATCCTGACGTACAACACATTGTGTATGACACGTGGAGGGCAGATACGTCTTTGGATGACCTTTTTAAGGCCATCGAGATACACGCCCTCAAAAAGTCGCTGCTGGGAGATCGGGTACCCACCTGATCGCCTGCCATTCAGGAATGTTCTCCGGAACACTCTGAAGGGGATAGCAGCGAGGAAGAGGCAACAGCTTCCGCAGCCCAGTTCAAGAGGAATGGTAAGTCCTCTAAACCACCGTGGAAGAATAAGAAACCGGAGGGGGTAGGTGACCCACCTCCGAAAAAGGAGTCTTCGGAGAAAAAGACTCCTGTGATGGATGCCGCATTCTTTACGGCATTGTTTGAGAAAATGACACCTTCCATTCAGGGGGGCTACCCAGCCTAACTGGAGGAAGATCAACCGGAGGACCGCCAAGTGCTATAGGTGCTTGGAGGTCATTTTGCTGCGGAGTGCACGGCTCCGAGCCCGAAAGTTCCCAGTAAGGAGGGAAACTAAGTGGGCTGGTCCGAGCTGGCGAGCGGACGACCCCTGGTAATGAAGTATACCAACATACCAGAGAGGTAGAGCCTAGTGAAGTTATTAGGCGGAAAGAAAACCAGGGGTGGCTTCGAACGAGTTTTTAGTAGATACAGGAGCTAGCCACTCCTGTATCTCCTCAAACTTTTATGCTCTTATGCCGAGCAGTCGCAATGGCTTCAAAACGAAGGTAAGTGCCTGTTCGGCCGATATGTCGAGCATGCAGACGTATGGGCGCACCTTCATACCACTCCAGATTGGAGGGAAGGAGTATGTGGCGTCTCCCACAATTGCGGATATTGCAGACGACAGTATACTGGGGTTGGACTTTGTGGCGTTATATGACGCGGTCCTGAATCCTAGTACAGGGGTACTCCCGATAAAGCACCCGTACCGTACGGTGGAGCAGTGTGTGCCTCGGCAAGTTTCAACAGTGGCAACAGTGGTCCAAACTGTGAAAATTCCTCCCGGACAGACGTGTGACGTGCTGGTCCGAAGCAAGGATCTTAGGAGAGAGGAAGAAGTAGTTGTCGAGCTGGATGTGGCCATGTTGGGGAGTATTGGTCTAGTGGGCATGGACACCCTGGTGGGTGATGGTGCTTGGACTGTTGTGCCAGTTTCTAACCCCGGGTTAGAAGCCAAGTATCTGAGAAAGGTTACTGTGTTGGGGGAGGTGTTCTCCAGTGAGGCAGTGATGCCTGCTGGTCATGTGAGCTTGAAAGGGGACCCTTCGCCTACCACTCTGAGTGGGGGACTGGAGAAGATGATCTCCGAAACGGATCTTACGGACCCGGGGGATCTCAGTTCCTTGAGAAGGCTGGTGGAGAGGTATCAGGATGCATGGCAAGTGGAGGGGGAGCCTTTGGGCCGAACTGACAAGGTGCTACATTCCATCAATACCGGGGATGCACAGCCATTTAAAATGCCTTACCGACGCCTGCCATTGAGTAAGAAGAGAGTTGTTGAAGAACAGGTGAAAACCATGCTGGAACAGAAGGTGATCGTGCCTAGCACTAGCCCCTGGTCTAGTTTGGTTCAGATGGTTACTAAGAAGGATGGGTCTATTCGGTTTTGTATCGATTATAGATGTCTGAACGGAGTAACCAAGAAGAATGCCTATCATTTACCCCGAATTGACGAGACTTTGAACTCGTTGGGTGGGAACCAATGGTTCTGCACCCTGGATTTGCAGTCCGGATATTGGCAAATCGGAATGAAGGAGGAGGACAAGGAAAAGACGGCTTTTACTAGCCATATTGGACTGTATTATTTCGAACTGATGCCTTTTGGGTTGTGCGACGCCCCGGCGACTTTTGAGGCCATGATGGAAACTCTCCTGAGTGATCTTTTATGGCACAAGTGCCTGGTATACTTGGACGACGTCATTGTTTTCTGCAAGACGTTTGAGGAGTGTGCATTGAACCTCGGGGAGGTATTAGAGCGAATTTGGTCCAATGGGTTAACCCTGAAGCCGAAGAAATGTGAACTTTTTAGGAAGTCCATGGTTTATCTGGGCCGAATCATCTCCACCAAAGGGGTGCAGGCTGATCCGGCCAAATTGGAAACTGTGGAGACTTGGGAAGTTCCAAAAGGACCGAAGGACGTGTGGTCTTTCTTGGGGTTCTGTTCCTATTATAGGGACTTCATCCCCGGATTTTTGAGAGTGTCTCAACCTTTACAAAAGTTGAGTCATTGGACTCCGGGGAGGAAAAAAGAACCTTTTCTCTGGGGGATGGAACAGAGCAATGCTTTCAAAGAGATTAAGGCGTTGTTCCGGGACACCCCCGTGCTGAGATACCCTATGGAGAAGGGGAATTTCAACCTTGACACTGATGCGAGCAATGAGTGCATCGGCGCCGCATTGTCCCAAATCCAGGACGGAGTAGAGGTCCCGCTGGCATTCGCTAGTAACAGTATGAACAAGGCGCAGAGAAACTATTGCACTACCAAGCGTTAGTTGCTGGCGGTGGTAGTTTATACTAAGAAGTTCAGGCACTTCTTGTACAGTGGTAATTTCACATTGCGGACTGATCATTTGACATTAAGGTGGCTCCTTAATTTTAAGGATGCGGAGGGGATGATTGGTAGGTGGTTGAATCACCTAAGCAAGTTCAGGTTGGAGAACTCTCATATCCAACATCGAGCGGACACGAAGCATGTGAATTCTGACTGCCTAAGTAGACGTCCGGTCCGCCATTGTGTGCGTTCGGAGTGTGGGGATTGTGGTGCTCACAATGCTGTGGTAGCGAGTGTGCGTTTGCCTTATGATGGGTTGTTGCAGAACCTGTTGGATTGGTCCACCGACACTATAAGGACATACCAGATGGCCGACCCTACCATAGCACGACTGAGGGAGCTAGTCCCTACCGGCATCTGTCCAGTGAGGCCCGAAATATCATTGGAAAACAGGGAAATGCGACGCTTTCTGGCTCAGTTCCACGAACTGGAGATGCGGGATGCATTGTTGTGCAGGTGGAAGTCTTGTCCAGGAAAGTGGAGGGTATTACAAATGGTAATCCCGGCTGCTATGCGGAAGGATATCCTGTACTATTGTCATGGCCATTCCATGAGTGGGCATTTCGGGTCGAAACGCTCGCTGGAAAGGCTGAGTTGGCGTTATTATTGGCCGGGTATGTATGGTGATCTTCTAAGGTGGATCGAGACATGTCCAGCCTGCGGTTTGGGCAAGCCCGGTCCCGGACTGGGCAAATTGTCATTGCAACAGGAGCTATTCGTAGTGAGGTTCGCTCGGATAGCTGTGGATATAATCAGTGGAGTAAAACCCACTCCTAAAGGGAATACGTGTATGATGGTGGTCTCGCACTACTATACGAAATACACGAGAGTGTACCCACTGGAGGATCATACTGCTGCAACCTGTGCGGAAGCACTGGTTAAAGGATGGATACTCCATCTGGGGGCTCCCAAGATGTTACATAGCGATCAAGGGAGGGAATTTGAGTCGAAACTGTGGGCTGCTATGTGTCATCAGTTGGCTATCTGCAAGACCCGGACGAATCCGTACCGACCCCAGTCAGATGGACAGGTGGAACGGTTTAATCGGACTTTGATCCAGGTCCTGAAGCCTTTAGTGAACTCCCATATGGACGATTTGGACGACCAATGTGAGTTTGTGGTGCATGCGTATAATAATATGGTGCACAGTTCCACCGAATGCACTCCGAACCTACTGGTGTTCGGAGAGGACTTAAGCATGCCCGCGGACTTGGTGTTGGGGGTGGTCAGGATTAGTCCAGAGGCACCGTGTACGGTGTTGTTTGTGGAGGCAAAATTTGTACCCTTGGAGGGGGTGTCAGAGGATATCCCTACGAGGCGGGTACGAAGGAAGCCCCGAAAGCCCGTGAAAAAGAGAGTCTTGGCAAGCGAAGGAAGGAGGGCATGGAAAATCAATATCAAGGCTGGATTATTGGTTGAGAACGAGTGTCCTCCAGCCGGGTTACTTGATGCGGACGGAAATCCTGTTCGGTGGAGCCCTAGGTTCTAGGCTAAGGGGGCTGTAACCTAGCTTGTTTTACACAACGAGTGTGGTGTCCTGTGTTGTCTTTATATGTTATATGTGTGCTACCGACAGGGGCGCTCAGAGTCAATGGAAAGAATATAAGAGTGATCCCAGAGGGTGGTGGATGGATAATCCGGTGGGATAATCTTTGATTTCCCATATATATTCACTAATACTCCCGATGAGCTCTTTATTGGAAGTACAATTTGACTTTTGAGAGCCGCCTGTGTGGCATGTTGATCCCTACAGCCCGAGCTGCGGGCGGGAAAGGTCGTGACCTGATTAACTAGGAATTGGGTCACGCCGGATCACGGGATCATGTCTAATCATGCAAGACGCTGCACATGCGCTTTGTTTTGAAAACAAAAGCGAGGGAACCGCCATATTGATTTTGGCTTCAGCCTAATCAGTAGCGGCGGCAAGTCGGCAGCGGCGGATCGCGTTTCTGGGTGGATTTGAAGAAGAGCAAGTGATCTAAAAGAGTTGGTAAGCGAGTACACTCTTTTCTGAGGTCTTTGTGACAAAGGAGGGTGGCGGGGAACTTTGTGTTTCCCTTCCAACCCCCAGTCGTAAGACACCCTGGTAGAACGGTAAGGATGGCTGAGCAGCAGCTCCACCACTCTGAACCACCTGTTGACCCGGAGACGGCTTCAGCCGTCCAGGGACTTGTCGGGGATGAGCTCAGTGAGAGAATAGCAGAGATGCAAGTCGACCCCGCTGTCTCACTGATCCAGAAGTCACCTTCGCCGGACGGCAGTGATGACTTCGAACTGCAGGCAGGAATGGAGCTCTCTGAAAAAGAGTCTGAACCCTCCAGAGCCGCTTGCCGACCATCCCGGTTGGAAAGTCTCAGCATCTCGCCGGCCTTGAAAAAGTCGGTGAGCCGCAAACTGTCCATGAAGGACAACAGTGATGACAGTGATGCCTCGGGTCCGAAGACTTGTGGCAAGAAGGCTAACCAGAGTAGATCCAAGTCGACCGACCGACCTGGCTTGAAGGTTACAAAGCAGTCCGAGCCCGGCAAGAAGCCTCAACCTAAGGTTGAGAAATCTGAGCCGAAGAAGCCAGCACCCAAGAAAGTTAGTACTCCGAGTACTAAGACCAAGAAGGATCCGGTGGCCACCAGTAGCACTGTGGTAACGGATCCGAAGAAGTCCAAAGGCAAAACCAACGCGAAAGCTGACGTTAAACTCAAGAGCAAGGTGGACCTTCGCAAGATCCTCAGCAGGTCAGAGGTGAAAACCGAACCCATAACAAAGGGTAAGGCAGACACCAAAACCACTAGTTCCACCGGACCTAAGAAATCAGGAGGGGCTGCAGCACCGAACCCGGTTCAGGAGACTCCACTCCCTATAACAGATTTCTTGTCCTTGTCAAAAGGACTGGACGCGAGTCCCGCAGTGGTGGCTACCGCAGCCATGGCCAACACGGCAGCCACTGCAGTACTTGCCGAGCACAGCGGCACTGGAACTCGTCCGAAGACAAGCAATACGGTGGGCGTCATGGAGGAGCCTCAACCTCACCTGGAGGAGGCTATGGATGAGGACTCAACTACGGTTGGAGCCCAGGAAGTCGCTACGCTAGGAAAAGTAGTGACTTCTGGTTTTGAGGTACCGCCACCCCGGCACCTTTGAAACCAGTGGTGACACCACCGGAGACCCCGCCGAAGGAGCCTGTGCTGGATTCGGAGCATCCTGCTATGGATACTTTGGACAAGGCCGGGAAACTAGACGACGCTGCCGGTGGTGGAGCTTCGGGTGGAGGATCAGGAGGTATCCTGGCTCCCCACCAACATGAGGAGTGGATGAAGGACGACGAACCCGTCCCGAGAACACTCCGAAGGATCTTAATTAGCCAATTAAGCAAGGAGGAGGTTAAGTTGGTGGACTTCAGCTTGACTGGTACATTTGGAGGTCTGGCACTGCTAGGAGAAAAGTTTCCCACTTGGTTTCCGGACCGCCTAAACAGTGAGTGTTGGATCAAAGGGAAGTAAGGACTGCCCTGACGCAGGTCAATTTGTTTGGAGAGCTGACATCATCCGACATATGGCCCGCAAGCACAGGCTCTCATTAGAGACTGCCTCGGAACGCATCCAACCTGCGCACCATAAGGTCTGGTCCACTTTCGGATCGGAGCAAATGGAGAACTCCAACTTGGACTTTGGATCCAGTGGAAAGGGAAAAGTTAAGGTTTTCTACAAAGTAAACCAAAACCGGACCGCTCTTCACATTCCGGATGGACTGCTCTTTGACTCGTTCATGGAGTACCAAGCAAAGACCAACCCCAAGCAGGCAACGAAGAGAGAGGGGCAACCCTCCGAGCACAAATCCGTGAAGCGACCCCGGACTGAGAGCTCGGAGAAGCCTTCAGTGCTGGAGAGAGTGGCGCCCGAATACAAAGGACCCACTTTTGACTCCAGAAAAACTGACTGGAAGACGGCACCTCAGTACGGACCGACTCCAGGCCAGCCTGATCCGGCGGAGGATCCAGACACGGGTACTGGGGAAAGCTTCGACGCCGCTTTCCCAGACACCCCATTGGTCCCGGAAGGGGAGACGCAGGTCTTCTCTCAAACCAGTAAACTGAAGAAGCCAAAGCCAAAGCCAAAGCCTCCAACGACCCAGAGTCCCGCTCCGGAGACTCCGCCCGAGGGCGCCCTGTTGTTACAGCGAAGGGCCCCGCTGCATTTCCTTCCGGCGGATTTTAGATCCTATGAGGCCGGTCAGGAAACCCTGAGCAGTTGGCAGGATGGGTTCCATACCCTGCTAAACAACCTGTGTCAGGAGGTGACAACGTTGTCTTTGAACTGCCTCCACCACCTCCACCGAGCTGAGTCCCAAATTCAGAAGGAAGCAGCCCAGGCTAGTGTTCTGGAAGAGACGGAAAAGGCTCAGAAAGAGCAGGAGCAGGCTAGAGTTTATAAACAAAAGCAAAAGAGGGAAACTAAGAGTGCTCAGAAGAGGCTCGCTAAGGAGTGCTTCGGACATGAGATGTTCAAGTGGGACGGATCCAGGGAAATGATCGAAGCCTTGCTCCGAGAGCTGGATCTGGCCGAAGACGAGCCAGACTCTGATGATGAGGACAAGGCTGCGAAAGCTGAGTCCGACAGCAGCACAGACACTGAGTAGGACCACCCTATGACGTGTCAATTTGTTGAGGGGGGTATTGTAAAATACTGCCCCCGTTGGATAAGCATCCTTTATCGGGGTGTCCCGGTATCCGGACAGGTACGAAAGGATCTGGCCTGTCAGGAAGAACTGACGGAGTGAGGCGAGGAGATCCGGAGAGCAGCGGTTACTCGGGTTAGGAGCACCATAAGGACTAGGTCTGGAGACCTACCTTTATTTGTTACCATCAGGACAAAGTGCTCCTATTACTATTAATGTTCGAAGATCGCCAGGAGGCAGAACATAAATTTTTTTTTATACAATCATGCTCCCGAGTAGAGCTAATGAACTTTTCCGATCTGGTTAGTAAGGGCTGAATACTTAGTAGGTCCTGAACGCCGGGCAAAATGCACCATCTCAAGCTTCAAGAAGTCTGGATCTTCAATGCAGAATATGTATGCTATATTTTATTGTTTCAATATCATTACATGTTAAAACATAAAGCTAATAACGAAAGTGATAGTGTTTATCACTTCTAGTAATATTATAACTACGAGTTTTAAATAGCTCGGGGTCCTGGAGGGACGAAATTTTTTCGTGATACCATGTATTTCAAGTGTTTATATTCTCAGGTGTACCTAGAGTCGATATATATAGGTTAACTCTATTTTTTTTTTTTTTGAGGTGTTTTGATCATTAATTGACCACATTAATATACACGAATGTTTCCTTTTGTTCGTCATCGTTTTGTGTGCGTTGACCTATACAGATACATTTTGTACAACCGATACGAGTAATAAAAATATACAATGCACAATGGATGATGGTAGACAACTAATAAACTGTCAATAATGATAATGGTAGTACTCAGCATAGCTGATTTTAACCAAGGGAGTAGAGTGTAATGTCCATTACAGTCGCTATATATATTTGTGTGTAAATAATAACTTATTCGTTCAACAGAACATTTATATTTCTAATGTGTAACTATATTAGAGCCCCTAACTACAGAATTTTGAAGACGGCGACAGGCGCAAAACTTTGTTGATGAATGGCTTCCCTGAAAACGCGAGGGAGGATCTCAGACACTTGTGTGCCTCTTTCAGGACTTAGGCCTTCACTTTGGGAATGAACGGGTCGACTCAATTTACCGTCTTGGTAAAAACCCTGAACAAGACAGACCAAGGACTGTGGTTATGAAACTTGCACAAAAAGGAATTAAGGGTGAGGTCTACAGGAAAATCAGCAACCGGAAAGCAAAGAATGCTCGGCTAGGTGTCTCCCTGCAGGACAAACTTACAAAGCATGAAATGAAGGAGTTCATAGAGCTCAGGTCATTGTACCACCTGGGGAAACGCTACAAGCTTGCAGTCAGACTGAAGCAGAGAGCTCTGATTGTCGACAACAGGACACACAGCCACAAGGACATCCCTAACCTCCAACACATAACAACAGCTTTCCTTTTTTACTCTTATAGCATATTAAGCTTGTATAATTACTATACCGGTATAAGAAATAATTCATGTGACAATTTATACCAGGAAAACCAATGGAGTTGAATGGAAAAGGACGACGAAACATTTGAGATGATTTGTTCTAAGAAAAGTAGATAAATTTTACTTTACTCTCCTCTATTTCAGTTTAACAAACGTGTCCTGGAGCACTGCCAGTCTGGAGGCCCTGTGTGCCTGCATCAGGGCTAACACCACTTTGGTGTCACTTGGGTAAGTATGGAAGAAAAGTATTCTTACACAAATAAATTTAGACTAATTAATTCCTCTCACAATACTGTAACGTAGCCTTTATGATGTTATAGCCTAAGTATACTATCAATAGAAATCTGATGAAAACATGCCTTACCATTAAAATCAATGAGGGGAAACAGTGTAATATACATCTGAGGACTATTGGGGAGCGAGGGAAGGAGGGCTAGGAGTCTTATACCCCCAAATGATGCCATATTCCAGCCATTAACCCTCGCCCCTTGGGCACTGGAGAACCTGTGTTGCAGCTCCATGGAGGCAGGGCTGACTTAAGTGAGCTAATTTCAGGGGGTCCGGGGGGGGGGGTCCCATGTAACATCACACTCAGCAGCAGGGTGCACAAATACAGTGATAATTCAAATAGAGTAAATTGGATATCAATGACAACACCAGCACTGCCTAAATCTCACTGTGCCCCCTACGCTCAGTGTTCTACCCTAGATCCCCTTAATGACCCCCCCCCCATAATGGTATCAGGTGTAGAAAAATGTAGCAGAAAGCAGCATTAAGCTTCTAGATTTCTAAAAGTTTCTTGATTACCAAGAGCATTTATCCATAAAAAAGGATTTCCCAAGCCATATAATAGACGCTATACTTTATATATCTTGTACTGAAATGCCAGAGAATGCTTTCTTAATCATCAGAATTTTCTTTGGGGGGGTGGGGGGGGGGGGCATTACCCAAACCCCCCTAGTGTGGCCACTGCATATCATTTGCATATCATTTTCTAAAATTTTCTTCAGGTGTTTACATTTCTCCTCATAAAAGATATTTCTAAACTTAAATGATAAATGATTCCCCCCTCCAGACAATCCTGGATGGGCCTCTGCAGTATACCTTTGCATTCAAAAAGCATTACAAAATGTAAATGGGATACAAGCAGAAGTAAATACACTGAAACATAATTCAGCTGGCCTCAAAAATGATGAATCCTAAAAAGATCTTTCACTACTGGGTGTGATAAAACCATGCACCCCAATCGAGACAATTAAATATAAAACAATTTGGTCATGAAGCATGAATGCAGCCCTGGCGAGTAAATCGCCAGTGCTTCACCAATGCAGCACACGCGAGTTACTCACCTGGGCAGTAGTAGTTAGGAATGTCACTGACTGCCCATCACATAATCTAAGCCAATCAGAGAGTGACCCTGTCTTTAGATATTTGGAGGTATAGCCATTACATTACACTGCAGTAAGTATAACATTAGGATAGGGTCTGTTCTTAGAAACTTAGTATTCTTAGAAAAGGATCTTTATTACCAACATAGAACATGATGGTGATGGAACTGTATCTCACACATATTTATAGAACTTCAAACAAATCTTTTATGCTAAGACTGAAGACCGGGAAATTGACACAAAAAGGGTAAAAATAAGGAAATTTCTTCAAAATTGCATAAAAAACGTAGGGTCGGCCCTGTCTTGATAGGGTTGGTCAGGTGACCTGAAACAAACCTTTTTTTTGGCCCTATAATGAGACTGACAGGTCAGATGCTCGTTATGTTGGGTGAAGGGATTGACTAGTTTAACTGGAGGTCATTTCCTCCTTGCTTCATTCTCTTTACACTTGTCAAAATAATGCAATTGATTTGCGGTCTTTGTACTAATCAATTGTGCTGCCCTGGTGTTAATGAGTACATGTGTACATTGTAACCTTACAGGCTGGAGGCTGCCCGGTTTACCCCAACACACATGAACAGCCTGTGTCAGGCCCTGGAGCAGAACCAGATCCTGGTGCAGCTGACGTGAGTACAGCCACACAGCAGGAGGGGGGAGTTGTACTGAGATATGTGTGTTCATATGTTTGTCAGTATGTGGTGTGATTTCATTACCTATAAAGGTGTTATCATTATGTATATCAGTCATTTATGAGGATGTTGAATCAGTCATGGCTACCAATCTTAGTTTCATTCACACCAATCTATCTTAGCTGCATTGAAGTATCATGCTACCTAAATATCTTGATACTTTCTTTTGTATCATTTAACATTAAACTGATTCAGCAAAAAATGACTCACTCATCACCCACTAATACATTTGAAAGGTCGCTATAGTAAATGTGGTTCACTTTACTATCCGTTATTTCAGTTTAACAAACACGTCCTGGAGCTCTGCCAGCGTTGAGGCCCTGTGTGCCTGCATAAGGGCCAACACTACTCTAGACACTCTGATGTAAGTATGGCTGATGAAAGATCAGTATTCTCCCAAAAATAAATCTAGACCAATGAAGTCCTTCCGCAAAACTAAAATGTAGCATCTACATTATTACTAGAGCTCTGTTTGTAGGCACATGGTAACAGCTGAAGCATGAGGAGTCAGTGCTAAAACAGTTTTGTCCTGAGCAGGAATACAATGCTCAGAGTTTTTTTAAAAACTTATTTCACCTAGATGAATGGCCGGGCGTGTAGTACACATAGCCCGGGTTAAGATTATGATAAATGCAGCTTATATCTTGTTGATGGCACAGTATATTAACCAAGTGCCAAATGAGATATTACTCATCAAATTGATAACAACTGGTGTATACCTGTGCATTCCAAAACATTGCAAAAGTTGAACAGACTAAAAACATTTATAAGTCAGCTAGCCTGAAGAATGATAAATCCTAAATTGATATTTTACTGCTGGTCATGGTAAGACCATACATATCGTACAGTGTCTGGCCAGTAACACAGTATTGGATAGGCATCTGGCTGATTGACCAAGACTGCCCATCACGTAATTTGAACCAATCAGAGAGTGGCCCTGTTGGCAGTTATGTGGATGCAGGGGCAGGCTGTGCCAACCCTCCCTCTGGGGGCAAACATATAACATTGTTCAATGCAAGTGCCAAGTGCATGCGGGACAGTTAAAATGCTATTCAGAGGTGACACCAAAGACAGTTAGGGGAACTAGCGATTATTATCTAATATGGTCCAGACACAAGGGGGAAAGTCTTTCGGACAAATTTGGGTTTGGTAGTAGGACCCCATCAAAATATACGTGAATGGTTGCCAGGAACAGATAAACTTCCCTTGCAGGGAAACTATGGTTGCTTTCTGACCTGCAGGGGGAACATGCTTGTAGAGTTAGAGTAGGACGCCCTACATAAAGTAGATACGGACACGCCCTACAATGGAGCTATCTCTAAGTGCCATCTGAGCCAGAGGTAAACCTCACTTTGATACAGCTTCCCATGCTGGTGCATAGGGAGCAGGGGTTGGGGGGGGGGATGGGGTCCACCTCTGTGAGTCCAAGAGATTAGGCCTACAATAGGGTCGTTGGAGGGAGGCAGTGATTTAGAAATGTCACAGAATAGGCCTATGCCCCCCCTACATAATCCCAGCCCCTGAAGGGTCTGGTCAAAGGTTAAATGCCACAGTATCACAGGAACACTACAATTCATGAAATGTAGCATATAGGATAAGATCTTGGTGAAACGGGGCTAAGCATGTTGACCCTCCAACGACTACCGCTTGAATGAACGCAACTGGCATGGCAGCGCTCTTTTATAGCATGCCCCCTCTTCTCCATGGCGACATGACGTCACATGGTAACTAGGTCACCATGTTGCCTGGAGAAGTCCAACTGGTTTGGACTTAGAAACCATGCCCTGGGGCTTGATTTGACTGGGAAACCGGTTTCATCTAGTGAATCTTCAGGTCGTATGAGATGGAGCCCACTAAATAAAAGTTTTTATTTAGTGAGAGTCCGTCAGGAAGTCGGTGTCAGCCCTAGAATGAGGGCTGATCTTATTGGTATGGATCATAAAATATAGTAGGCCTAGCAGGCTAGGTCTGGGTTATATTTATATGATCTATGCCACCTGTCGGGGGGTGGGGTTGGTAACCAGAGTAAAGGTCACAGGGATTTTTAAACTTAGTTTTTGTGATTTATAACAAAGGTGTGTTATAAATCAGAAAAAATCAAATTAAAAAAGGTTGGAGTGCGCAGGGGGGTGCGCTACAAGAGGGGGGGATTTTTAGGGTAGCCCTAAAAATCTATGCTAGGTGTAAGGTTTATGTCAAGGTGACACCCAATAGGATAACAGTTTGAATAGTTAACTGGATGTAATTTCCTCCTTGGTTTGTTCTATTTGTCACATTAGTCAATGTGATTGTATTCATTTGCTGTCTTATTCTACAAATATTGTGCTGTGCCTGTGTTAATGAGTACATGTGTCCATTGTTACCTTACAGGCTGGGGGCTGCCCGGTTTACCCCTGCACACATAACCAGGCTATGTGAGGCGCTGCAGGAGAACCAGACCCTGCAGCAACTGGAGTAAGTACAGCCACATAGCAGGAGGGGGGAGTTGTACTAAGATATGAGTGTTCATATGTTTGTCAGTACGTGGTGTGATATCATTACCAATAAAGGTGGTATGATTATGTATATCAGTCATTTATAAAGATGTTGAATCAGTCATGGCTACCAATCTTAGTCTTGTTCACACTAATCTGTCTTAGCTGCATTGAAGTATCATGCAACCTAAATATCTTTCTTTGGATCATTGGGGCTTCCTTCCAAAGTGTCTCAACCCCATAGGGTTGACATAATGCTTGAATGCAGCACTGGTGAGTTACTTGCTGGGGCTGCATTCATGCATCATAATGACCAAGGCATGATATGCAGCCAACAAGACCAACATATTTGAAAGGTTGCTATAGTAAATGTAATTCACTTTTACTATCCTCTATTTCAGCTTAACAAAAGCGTCCTGGAGTGATCCCAGTGTGGAGGCCCTGTGTGCCTGCATCAGGGCCAACACAACTCTGGAGTTACTGGGGTGAGTTTGGCTGATGTTAAATCAGTATTCTCCCAAAGAGAAATCTAGTCCTATTACAAAAAAGAAATTGTAACATATCCTTATACTATTTTAGTCTAGGCACACTATTAATGTAGATCTAATGGCGACATGTCTAAACATCAAAATCTCCAGTTTCATACATGTATATGTACAGTTAGGCAGCAGACATTGTATGGTGTTTGCTATATAGATGACTTTTTCAATCAGGCATGCGGATCACCCCCATCATTGTATGGATAATATACACAGTGAAGTATTTTTAAACAATGGTATTGCCACATGCTGACCATAGGAATATTTTTATGATGTTGCTCAGACTGCAAAACTGGATTGAATGTGAGTTTAAAATATGAGACTTGTTGTATACCACTTTTTTCACCTATCAGTTGGCTGCAATATCCAGGCTAAAAGCAAGTCAAGAATGCATCGAGTCAATTTGATGTACAACCAGCAAAGTAATTCAGACATTATCATTTATAGAGAAGTCTTAACCTGTGCACATGATGCAACCTTTTTCTTGTGTATGAGACCAAAGAATAAGTCTAAAAGAATGTGCATGATATTTCCATTTAGGGCAGGGGGGGGGGCACGGTAATTTCTTGAGTGGCAAACCTCTTGGGGCAATTTTCCAAGTTGGGAGATCTCTGGTATGGAGAGGTTATTTTCCAGTGGAGAAGTCCTCTGACACTGTCCATGAAGGTTCTGCTATGAGCACTGGTGTACCATTAACTTCCAGGTAGCATAGGAAGAAAGCCTAGGGTCAGTAGGGGTCGGATTTCTTTCATTTTTGGGATTTTTTCAAACATGAAACTACTCTCTGCATATTGTTAATGTGTCCAAAACGGTGTTAAAATGTGAGAATTATTTCAAAATTGCATAAACCCCCATATACCATACCACCTTTTGATTTCCTGTTATTCTTTTTACCATGAAAGCATTAGCCATTCCTATGTTTACCTTAAATTGACTGAAGAAATGTGTTAAAATATGAAAAAATTCATAAAAATTGCAAAAAGAGAAATAGGGCCGGCCCTATTTTGATAGGCACGGTCAGGTGACCTGAAACAAACCTCTCTTTTTTGGGTTCCTACTGTTCCATTAACCTGCGCTATGTGAGAGCAATTGTTCCACCACTCTTTCTATATAGGGTATCCAACGCGCATAGGCATGATTTGAACACAGCTGACTAGATAGTGGTTAGACACATTAATCCTGTTCGTGCCTAGTGCAGCTGCAGTAGTAGGTGGGGGAGTTATCAATAGTCAGAATAATAAAGGTTCATTTAATATCTAATATAAATGCCAATAAATTGGAATAAGTAATACTGCACAAGATGACTCATATTTTACTCCCAGTTCAGATGTTAGAGTACAGACCATGTTCCTGCTGTAACATAGACTACAGTCTGTATGCATGTCTCTACACACACAGGCTGACTCATGCTGCATTCAGCCCGGAACAGATGCTGCACCTGCTGGAGGCCCTCAGCACCAACCGGAGGCTTCACACCCTGGGGTAAGTGCATGCAGATAGCCGCCACTTTGATGACACAAACAGCCACTGATATATAGACACATTCTCTTATGTGTATTATGATACTAGGATATCTGGATCATGGTCCTTTTTTTAAATTCTCACTTGATAATTTTTTGTAGATTAACAGAGTATATCATTATCATATCAAGAATACCTCTACTCTGCAATTAACACAGTAAATTAATGTTAGACAGATGGGTGACAGAATTACCTTATTAACCCTAATTAGCACACAGAGTGTGAACAGACTATAGTCACAGAACTGCCACAGTCGGCCTATTCTATGTTTCACATTTATTGCATTAAGATAACTATTTAAATATATGTTTGTGATGTGTGTGCTTACATTAAGACTATCCTACAATCTATCCGTTAGCAGGAGTGATCTGCATGCACCCAACCATCACCAACTGGACATTTAGTCCCAAGTTGTCTGTTAGACAAAACATCTACAACAGAGAGCTCTAGTCAATCAGTGCTCCATCAGTTTCTTTTAATAAGACAACATACCATGATTTGATTATTAATAGTTACAAGATTACAAGTTACATATATTTCACTTAGACTATATTAGACAATGGAGTACAACCTGGATTGAAAAGTCTGCCCTCATTCCTCGGGTCTGTTATATCCCTCCCCCCGCCACTACCACCCCAACCACCTCTTTCCTATGTGTGGACCTGTGGTGTTATGGGGGTGCAGTGTGTGTGGGGCCGCCCCCTCCCCCCCAACTATAGCTAGATATTGGTATATTCCTGATCTTCATTTGCAATTAACCAGGGCATGACCATCTTAGACTAAATGTGATCCCAAGATGTCGAAGTATATGGTTTAGTCAATATTGAATTTAATATTACCTAGGTAGTGCCATTCTTATCAAACCTGTGTGTCACATTTGCCTCCTTAGTTACTGTCAGCTTGCACTTGGTCCCCAGTGAGTTGGAGATGGTGGTGGGTAGCAAAGGAGGGAGGGAGGTAACCATTAGCAGGTGAGTGGGGAGGCTTTGTCACTAGTGCACTGACTGAGCCATAGGCCATAAACTGACCAGTGGATATCTAGGTGTGTGCATCATTAAATTTCATATTTACCCTACTTAGGAGTCCTGATATCTTTTAGATTCAACTAGAGGTGGTGTGTGTCTAGCATTTCATGAGTAGATTATTTCCAATACTTAATACACAAATCCCAATTGGGATGTAGTTCTATTTCTCCTTAAATTTCTATTACTCTACTCAATCAAAGGGACTTAACTCGCCTTTGATTGGTTTAAATCCATGAAAAAAATATAGCTGTATAGATTAGAGAGTTCCTTTCGTTGTATGTGTTTTTAAGGATCCTACCCAGTGAGCACACAATTCAGTTAAACGTTGAATCAACGTTGTTTCAACATTGAATCAACATTGACAACCAATTATCTATGTTGATTCACTGGGTAGGTGACTATAATCTAGATAAATTTCAAGCTTTATATAACATGTCTAGAGTTAGTTCTATTTGGCAGTGATATATAAGGTTGCTGCTAGTCACACACCCAAGGTGTCCTCTGTGGTGAGCGCGGGCATGTAGGTGCCATGCCCTGGGAGCGAGACTTTGCTGGGCCTGATTGAATGCTTCTGGGACACAGCAATGACATCACAAGGGTTAATGAAGTAATGAGAATAATAGTAGATAGTGCCTTGGGCTAAATGTAGTAAGGTGAATGTCAAAAGGAAGGGGCAACCTGCTGACTAGAAAAAGCATAGTTCCGACAGCAATATAGTTGCTGTGAAGAAAATAAACCAGTGCAATTCAAGGACGTGTTGTAGATGGAGTAGGGTGAGGGGATCAAGGATTTTGTGCTGGTTGAATGCCTTTTATTTTCCCAACTGCTGATTTAATGTGCTCATTTATATCAGCAACCGTTTAGGGCTGAACATGGGTCTGATTAGTAACACAGATGGGTTGAATGTAGCATAAGACAGGAATATTGTAAGAACTGACCCAGAGAACTTATCACCTTCATCCATGGTCCTTTACAAATTATTGTAGTTATACACTATCTTTGTCTACACGTACTCTACTACTACGGTTCACTGTCATATATGGCAATATAAAGTAACATGTGACCCTGTGTTCTTTATCAGCCTCCAGTACAGCACATGGGGGGAGGAGAGCCTGGACTCGCTCTGTGCCTGCCTCACTCAAAACACTATACTACAAAGTGTGGAGTAAGTAGTATTGAAGTAGTAACTTAAGATATGATACTCCTCACTGTTATGAACAGGCCCTAAAAGTATTAGCTATTAGTTCATTATTTACAAATGATTGGTGGCTAGAGTAATCAATATAGTATAACCTGATTTAGAAAACTGTATCTTTTTTAGAGACCAGCAATACAGTTGGATTTGCAGGAGTCTGTGTGGGCCCTAAACTTGACCTTTCATGCAGGGTGACAAAATCCTTTGTTTTTAAGGCAGATTAATACCATTACCCTATTATCTACAGGGAATTTGCCATCAGCTACATTGGGTCATCTAGTAATTCTATGTAGAATTATAAGACTGGGATCAATTCCTTATGATTTGTGTGACACTGCTGTCCTCGTAGTTAAAATATGGAGTGATATTTGACGAGGCGGGAAATATCAATGTATATTGTACACACTAGGTGGTCCGATGTCTTCTTAGTTCCATGTTCATCCACCAGGTGGTACTGTCCACCTCTCAACTCAATTCGCCCACCTCGGTCTCAATTGGTGTTTGGCGGTCCTATACGTCAGTCATTTTTTCTTTGTCCGGGGTTTAAATGTCACCATGCCGAAACAATGCAGTACATGTCTTCGTGAGTATGATGGGAGGAGACGTCTTTGTCCTTACTGTCAGGATGACGACGAGTACTTGCAAAGTGTTGGCCAGAGGGATAGTTCTAGTAGGAACACCGGACATAGAGGGGGGACCGTCGGCTCCAGCGCTAGTATAGTAGGGGACTTGGACAGGGACATCAACGAGCTAGGAAGTGTGGGCGAGTTACTAGCTGAATTCAGAACCCTGTCAACGTCCCTGAATGAGCGCATGAACAGTATTGAGACAATTATCGTGGATATAAACAGACGCTTACCGGGGTCGCCACAGGAGGAAGCCGAAAACCAAGATGGCGACCAGTCTGAGGCCACTGGCGGGAACTCAGGTACCGGGGAAGGAGAGTCAGCTGACCACAAGGTGAAGCCGGAGGCAGGGTCTAGTGCTTCATCTGGTGCCCCTGCTGGTGCATCTGCCGGTGCGTCTGCTGGTGCAGGGAAGGGAGATACTTCGTCAAGTTCTAGAGTTCGCCCGTTTGATTTTGGCTCTGGTCTCCCACCTGCGGGCACCAACAGGAGTTCTGAAGCCGACAACCGGGCCGAGGAGGAGTATCGTCGGTACCGAGGTCGGGTGATCTTGGGTCGTCAGAATGGTGCTCGTCAGCATGGTGGATTTAACGAGGCTCAGGAGGCTGCAGCTACTGCCGCGTTTGAGGATGGGGCGGAGCCGGATATACTGGAGGACAGTCAAGGCCGCCCTATCCCTGTCAGTAAGTTTGATTTACGTCGCTTCTTGCCAGCAACTGAAAGGAAGAAGCCACTGTATATTGAAAACCCGGAGAAACTGATTTATTTGTTGGCCCGTTTGCTGGAGGATCTACTCAATAGGGGGTTTAATGTGAGTGGACTGATTCAGCATATCATTTATGTGACTTGGATGGCTTCAACCGGGATTTACGCCACAGAAGCACTTGTAGAATATGACTACGAAATGAGAGACAGGGCAAGGGAGAGAGGCTGCAGTGCTTTCTGTGGTGGTGACACTCATCTAGCTAACATGCACTTAGGTGCAAACGGTACCAAGACTTACAGAGCTCAAAAGGGTAGTCAAAAGAGCGGTAGGCCCAACCAGTCAGGTTCTGGTAACTCTGGTAACTCTGGTGGTAGCTACAACAACCGGGGTCGTCAAAATTTGTCAGGGTGGAGAAGGGTTGCTTCAGACCGAAATATTTGTTTTGAGCATGCCCAAGGCCGGCGTTGTGATGGGTGTAGGTGGAAGCATGAATGTACGTGTGGCTCAAAGGATCATGGTATGTTGGCGTGCCCCCACTTCAATCGTCGGGGTGGCGATGGTGGAGGGGGCAGTGCGTGGCTTACCGTCGATGTTGAATTGTGTGAACCCCCAACAGCTTGTTCCTCCCCTGTTGTCGCTAATTCATGTCGTAATACCCCTGTTATTGCTGAATTGTTTGCTGCAAACTGTGAAATTGGCGCTGATCCGGAAGAGAATGTGGGTCAGGTGACGCATCGGCGCGATTGTGACTCGAGTGTACATGCTGAATTAATTGACAAAGAATTAATTGAAAATTATCCAGATGCCTTGTTTAATGGCTGGGGGGACTCGGATACACAGGAAAAAATTGTAAACGATTATAGTGAGGTGTTATCTGCAAAGTACTTGTGTAAAATGGGTCGCTGTGTTGATTGGGAAAATAAATCAAAAAGATTAGAAATCGCGCCTGTAAACATCAATGTAGGTCAAGATGGCGCTGTCAATATTGACATCGCGTGCGTTCACGACTCTCTTTGGGAGGAATTACCAGATTTTGTGAGTATTTCTCAGGAATCTAGCGTTGTAAATAAATGTGTTCAAGTTTACAAATGTGTTCTCCCTGTCGCTGCAGTAGATGTTGTGCCGGGCGGCTGGGTTCCAGTGTGGGAAAGTTGTGTCTCAGGCACTTGTCGGTGTGTTTACACATTGGAAGGTGTGGATACTCAACTAAAGCCTTGTCGTTTTGGTGCGGGGATACTGGGTTTTGGTGTGAATGTAACTATGGCAGACATGTTTGTTTTGACGGGAGTGTACCGGGGGTTTCGAATTGTAGACCATGGTTGTGGAGCTCGCTTTTTTTGTCAAAATTATGAATCCCTTTTGGGCAAAAAGTTTGCGGGAGAAATGAGTTCAAAAATCAAACAAGAGCTCAAAGAGGACAAAGTGAGGACAGTCAAGGTCAAACCTCATTGTGTCCATGCCATGGGGGCGGTTGAGAAATCTGATGGCTCATTAAGACTGATCACTGACTGTTCTAAGCCTGACGATCTAAGCATAAATAACTACATGGAGGAGTGTTGCAAGAAATTCAGCTACAAGTCCCTGGATGACGTTGAGCTGCTCGAGGAGTCCAGTTATTGTGCTGTCACAGATATCAGTAGTGCTTATCGTTCTGTGTCTGTTATTCCTTCACACAGAGACTTCCATGGTTTCATCTGGAACATGGGCTGTGGTGATGAGTGGTACCAGGACTTACGCTTGTGTTTTGGTCTGAAATCGGCTTGTTACATTTTCACCTGTGTATCAGACTTTGTGGTGAAATTGGGTCAACAAAATGGCTACAGTCAGTGTGTAAACTACCTGGACGACTTCATTGTGACAGAAATTGACAGGGGTAGTTGCCAATCAGCTCAGGACGCTTTGTGTGCCAGCCTTGGTAGGTTAGGGTTTGAGGTGGCAACAAAAAAGCAGGTTCCCCCTTCAACTTGCGTCAAGTACTTGGGCATTATAATAAACACGGTAGACATGACACTCTCTGTGGGGGATGACAAGCTTAACAGGGTCCTGCAGGATGTGTCAGACCTCCAGGGGGTCACCAAGTGCAAAAGAAAAACTCTGGAATGCTTAGCCGGGTTATTAGCCCATTGTGCCACAGTGGTGCGGGGGGGAAGAACTTACACAAGGAGAATTTACAACCTCCTCCGTGACACTGTTGGTATGGACATAATTGACTTGGGGGATCTGGTTATGGCAGATCTGCGCTGGTGGAAGACATTCATGGTGTGGTTCAATGGGAAAGCCAGGATCCTACATCATAAAGGGCCGGTATACAACATGGGCACAGACGCATCGAAGTCAGGGTTTGGGAGCACCAGTGACTTTGGTTATATGTGGGGCACTTGGGACGGCGAGGGCGACAGGTGTGTTCGTGAAGAGAGTCCACCCACTGAGGCTTATGATGATCACATTAATGAGCAGGAGCTATGGCCAGTTATAGTGGGTCTCAAGAGATGGGGTGAGTCTTTCAGGGACTCGATTGTTTATGTCACCACCGATAACACTCAAGTTCTTGCTGTCCTCAGGACTGGTAGGAGCCAAAATTGTACTGCAATGGCCTGGGGGAGAGAATTATTTTGGTCGTGTTGCTTCTACAATGTCCAGCTGAGGTCAGTCTGAATCCCCGGTGTGGACAATTTACTCCCGGACTGCCTGTCCAGATTGGGGAATCCTGACTGTGTAGAAGTCTGCAAAAACTGTTTACCAGGGTTTATTACTTGTTGTTGTAGAGCTGCAGGTCTTGTTGGACGCCTGGAGGGATGTAAAGGATGAGTGCTGGGCTGAAAACACAAGGAAGGCATACAGAACCCGGTGGAATAAATATTATAATTTCTGTGGTGAATATTCTCTTCTACCTCTTCCATCTACAGCCACAACTGTCTGTTTGTACATAACGCACATGATGAAGACCCTCAGTTTTGTGTCCATCAAGAACTATATCTCGAGTCTGTGGGTTCTGCATGATTATATGAGCGTGGACCATGTGGACATTAATCATTTCTTGATAAAATGTACAGTGACAGGTGCTAAGAGAATCTTGGGTTCTGCAACTCGCCAAGTAGACCCCCTCACGCCTGAGGACTTGCTTAGAATTTTCTCAGTGTTAAACATGTCGGTGTGGCAGGACTTTACCCTGTGGTGTGCTCTAATAACATGCTACAGATGCTTACTGAGAGCAAGTCACGTGACATCGTCCCCGCACACTCTCAGAGTGAAGGATTTATCATTCTGGCAAGGCGGTATGGACTTCATTATCAGGAGTTCAAAGACAATTCAGTTCAGTGAGCGCCTACAAAGAATACCGGTAGTGGGTGCGCCAGGTTCCCCATTGTGCCTGGTACATGCACTGTCAATTTATGTGAAGGATTCGGGCCTGAAACCAAATGACTGTTTGTTCAGTTACACCTACAAGACTTTCTCCTCCCAGCTCAAGTCTGTCTGCGTCAAGGCTGGCCTGTCAGGTGACTTCAGCACGCACAGTCTGCGTCGTGGTGCTGCTTCCTACCTAGCACCTTTCATGCCTCTGCATGAGGTCAAGCAGTATGGAGACTGGAAATCTTTGGCTGTGTTGCTATCTATTTCTGACAGTTACAAGTCTAGACGTGCAAAGGATATCTTAGTGGCTTCACATCTACAGGACTTTGTGTAAGGGGGCAAAAGTGTTTGTTGTGTTGCCCTTTGGCCGCCTGGTTTCCAGGATCTAGGGCAAAAGTGTATGACTGTGTCATGTCCCCTTTCTCTCATCATCCTAACCAACAGACAATATGGAGTGATATTTGACGAGGCGGGAAATATCAATGTATATTGTACACACTAGGTGGTCCGATGTCTACTTAGTTCCATGTTCATCCACCAGGTGGTACTGTCCACCTCTCAACTCAATTCGCCCACCTCGGTCTCAATTGGTGTTTGGCGGTCCTATACGTCAGTCATTTTTTCTTTTTGTGATTGTTAATAAATATAGGCCGCCTGGTTTCCAGGATCTAGGGCAAAAGTGTATGACTGTGTCATATCCCCTTTCTCTCATCTTCCTAACCAACAGACAATATACACATGATACTCACAGTTCTACCCAAATTAATGCCATTATTCCAGCAATTACATACTCTATCCTCTCTTGTAGCAACCTTATCAAACATTGTTAAAACAAGCTTTGATGCTTTGTTTATTGACAAAATTGCCATATGTGATCCATCTGAATGATGCGCAAACTAATTTGAATCTGGCTCAAAACATAGATTTGCCATTAGACATTTACCATAACCAGAGGGTTTAAAACCAAGTGTAACTATAGGTTAGGGCCGGGACCATGTTGTTAGAACGTACTAAATACATAGTACACCCTTTCCATTGGGTCTGTACCAAGATTATGGTACTGTGCACCATCTTGGGCTGTACCATAATTTTAGTACACCTGGTGTGTTCACTGGACCATGACCCCTGCTCATACAGGTAAATGGGCCAATCACAGCCTAGTACTCATGCACCTTACCTGTGGTCACTGGACTGTGACCCTTATCTGTGCATGTAATTAGTCAGGACACTAGTGTCATAGGTAGGAATAGGGAAACCACTCTACTGTTTCATAATTATATTTATATTATATGGCTTATTTACTACATTATCAAATATCACTAAGTTAAACCAAAAACGTCATTTTGTGGACCTTAATCTATGATTTCATCCTATGGGTTCATTTACATTAGCAGATTTAACAAAAAATTAGCAAACTGATTTGACTAAACATTAACTGAAGGAAAATATGCAGATAAAGCCATTTCTTAGAAAATATTCTGATTTTAGTTATGAAAAAGGGTTATAGACCTCTGCTTCCTATGGTGGTATCAGAATTATGCATTTGACATGGAAATAGTGACAATAAATGAGTTTACCAAGTTCTTGGTACACCCTGTGTTCTGGGGACTGTCAGTCAATCTTAGGGCGTACTAAGAAAGTGGTCAGTCTCCAACCTGGTAACAGCTTTTGCTTTCACATCTATATTACGTTGCACAGACGTATTATCAACAAACAGAATTTAAGCTGATAAATGCTAAACGATTCTGGTATGGTGTTTAAATGAGAACACCCTTTTCTTGACATCTATAGTACAATATTGAAATAGATTAACTTCGAACGTTTATTCCCGATGTGAAATTTTTAAGCCAAACTTCTGATAAGCATTCACAACTCAGCACCAAAACTGGTGCACTAGGCCAGAAGTGGGTCAACGTTGTTAACTCTGGGAAATTTAGTAAATTGAGCCCATGGCCACTACCAAGCTTAGACCTCATTACAGTTTGTGGTTTAATAAATCACATCTTCATTTCAGCTTCACCAACTCAAAATTCAGCAACACTGCCCTGAAGAAGATGTTTGGAGACTTATCCAGGAACAAAGTATTACAAAATGTGAAGTAGGTATATCTGAGAACATTAATGCCTTGCATATCCTGTAGCAATTAGCCTCAAAGATGTGTAAAAAGTGTCTGTATTTTAACCACTGTGATATAAAGAGTCATTTCGTACTGCAATTTATTTCATAGTAAATACGGACTATCAAGGTTAAAGCAATGGGAGGGCCGTTCCCCACAGGGCCGTGAAATAACCCTAGCTTGTATTGCACGCTGTGGCCTTATTCCACGCCACTAAGGGAGGTCGGGAGTCACCATGGGGTCACTATGGGGTCGCCATGGGGTCGCTACGCTGCTGAGGGTCACATGACCTGCACGTAATTCAAAATGGCGGCACCACGGAAGTAAACAAACACTGCAGAAGTAAGCAAACACCGCGAAAGTAAGCAAACATGGACTGTACAGCTACTTTACCTTAAATGCCCTGAAATAAATACAGAGCGGCACTTAAAAGTGCCCTCGTCAGTGGTTACTGCACTTGAGCTGCCTTGTTATGTTGTTGTGTTGTGATGATGTTATGGCCAGTGATCGATGACAACAATCCAGGTTCTTGCAATTAGATGGTTTATTGCAGTATCCTCTCAGGTATACTCCTACGTCTACACCCAGCCACTCGATCCCCGCAACTCCCGGAGCTGCTGTTACTATTTCTAGCGTTCTAACTACTCGCCCATATTTGGGACATGGCCACCAACCTGGTGAATCTACTGTTTGGTGGTGCCCCCTACAATACTAGTGTATTACTAAAAGCATGCTACTTTCTACTATGCTACACCCCTCCCCTACCCGATAGTTCTTTAGTACTGCTAAAGGACCCAAGCAGTAACACCTGTCACCTCATACAATTTGTGACTATACTTGTGAATAAATAATAATAGTAATAATATTGTCTTTGATTAAATACATGTCACACCATAACACCTGTCGATTAAATACATGTCACACCATAACACCTGTAATTGTGCTCATGAATAACAATAATTGTCACAGTTTGACTGATTAGTCTTCAATGTCATTCTCCAATAACTCATAATAGTAAGTCCAACGAGCCATAGTTCATATTTGCATTGTCCTTCGACCTTGCTGTGGTACTATCATGTCCGTCGACATGCGAATCTGCTCACCAGCAGAAGAGTTCACAGTTTGGTAAGTTTTGTCATAGGTAGCGTAGTCTTAGTTCGCGATTGTGGTGAAGAAGATATTGAAGTCAGAGGCAGAGACTGTTCTCCAGTAGGCGAGTCTCTCGAGGTATGAGGCATTGCGGGAATATTGTCTGTACATGGTAACAAAGGACAAGTAGTGTCCCGGGTAATGTCCATGTATACGGGTGCACTAGCGTGAAGTCTCTTTATTACCTTCTGTGCTATCAGTCCTAGTAGTCTCTTGCGACATGTATAGAGTAGTCCAAGTATGGCAATAACAATAACCCCTATAATGACATATGGCAGTATGACCTGCGTTAAAGGCATAGTCTCGTCTCCTTCAAGATTATCCAACATGTTCGCCAAGACGGAAATGTCAGTGTCTTCAATGTCGCCGAGCTTTCTTAGTCTGCTGCGAATGTTGAGACGCCCATTTACCTGACTCCAGATACTCATGTTGGTCAGCTGGACATTCAACGGTGTCGTAATTCGGTTTTCGCGCATCACTTTATACTCCCTTCTTTCTTGAAAGTACATAGGTAGCTCAATGACATCAGACAGTGCTCTGCATCCCGACTCTAACAGAATCATAGTATACGGCGGTGTGACAGTTACATGCGATTCAATATCAACATTAACACAGAGTTTTCTCATAGAAAATTCCCTTTCAGTAGCAATCAACCATTCCCCATCGGACAGATACCTTGCGACAGGCAATTTCACTTTGGTACTAACCTTGATCTTACAATATTGGTTTACTTTCTTTTGGTTCTTCTGAGATAAGGATAGCGTACAATATCTATGTCGATAAGTTTCCTCTACCGCAGATGTTAAAGAACAATACTTTATATCAGGCTTTCCACAATTAAGTTGATCTTCTAATCCCAATATGGCATATTGCCGCCCGTCTTCGCTGATTGCAAAATTCGTAAACTCTAAATTATATGTTGCTGTTAAATTGGTTTCTTTGTAGGGCACAGGCAACATTATTGCCTCCTTAATTTTATATTTGCGTGATACATCCAGCAATGGTATGTCTATGGTTACTACTAACTTATCTTTGAGGGCTAAAGTGTTTGTTCTAAGTACCGTGTAATAATAGAAGGGTCGTTCTCTAGGATCCTGCGGAAGCATGAGCTCAGGTGGAATTTCTACTTCTACCCCTTTTAATATTTGTACTAGCTCTGGAGCAGGTAATATAGTAGGTGATAACCGTTTAGTCAACAACTTAGCTATTTTCCCATGTAAGTCAGCTATTAAGGCAGTCTCAGCGGTTACCAGATCCCGTACCCTACCAATGTTAGTTTGAATTTGTTGAGATACTATCGTAAAGCGCTTCAAAGGTTGTATTTCCTTATCATAAGTTCCATTATAACTGTCTCTGGACATCTCCTCCCCTATCTTACTCTCCTCCCCTATCTTACTCTCCTCCCATACTCCTTTGTCCCATAACACATTACCCTCCTGCAAAGCTCATTAGCTTATCCATCGGCAGTTAGTAAGAGTTAGGGATAAATATAATATACTTCTTCGCGTCAACTCCTTATCCTCTCTTCTCCTGCACTCTTTAGCTCAGACATAGGAAACTCATCCTCTTTATAGGAAAGCTACTCAGCCTTTTTTATTGTATCCTTTTTAGTCAGGCTAATTGTACAGTCCTCATTAAATGACCATGTACTTCCACCGCAGTACATGCTTGATGCCCATTTGCTACCACAGCTACAGTCGATACTCATCAACCCATATAGCAGCTTAAGCTTGGCATAATCATCCTCAATCTCCACTTTATAGATATTACTTCTCTTCTCATCTCATCCCTCTTATCCCTACCATTCCTTGTACTTCTGCAATATTCTTCTTTTCCCCATTTTTTTTTTAAATTTTTAATTTTTCCATTTTTTTTCCATTTTGTTTTTTATTTTTATGGAGTTGCACCCACTTTCAGCCCTCCCTGTCGGCATCCTGCCATTCCTGTTTTTTTAGTGTTTTGCTAGCATATGCCCCCCCAGGTAGTCTGACCTTTTAAAACACTGTCCACATTTCCTACACCAATATCTCTTCCCCTTGTGCACTACTGCTTTGTGTCTGCTTAGACCACTGGAGAAGGCGTACTTCTCCCCACATACACTGCAGACATGAATATTTTCCCCCATTACAGACTTCCTGTTCTTGGCCTTACCTTCTTGTTCTATTTTCATCTGCATTTCGTCTTTTGACTCCACTGTCTGAGTCTCCATGGCTCTCGTATTACATTTGCCCGTGATAGTTATGGCGTTCTCAATAAGCCATTTTACCTTCTCCTCCTTCAGTGTTTCCCAATCTACACCAGGCTGGTCACGCAAATATCTATGAATGAACTCACCTACTACTCCTTTTGAGGACTGTGCAGCTAGTCGATTCCTGGAAATCCCCATCTCGGACACAGCGCTCGCGTTTCGTTCAATGGACTTTATCCATTCTTTGTATTTTTTCGTTTCGCCAGAATAGTGGGGTATATTCTGGAGCAACTGGGTGGTAACCAGCTCCCCTACTAATTTATTCAACCCTACAACCATACTCTCCTCCCTCTGAGCCCCCTGAGCCCTACCAAGCTCTCCCCTTAGTTGAGCTACAGCCTCCTCATGTTGGCCAACCAACTGTGCCTGTTGAGTTTGCTGGACCTGTACTTGTTCTTGGAGCTGTTTTATCATAAGCTCCCTGCTTTGTAGCTCCCTTTCTACCTCAGGATTCATTTTGTTTTCTTTGGTTTTGCCCTATGTATACACCCTTGTATTCTCTATACTGCCTCATATACCTATGTGCCTGCTCCAAAGCTTCATTTCATATACTACTTTGCCTCCTGCTCCAGTGCTACTTTCCCTGCAGCAAAGCCCAATTTTCCTATACTACTCAGAACTGATAGGAGGAGCTGCTCACTAGCACCAGCTGGGAGCTGCTCACAGACAGAAGACAGATAAAGGCCACACTAATGTTAAAGGGTTGTATCGTCTCGTATCACTGCAACCAGCTCTGACTCCGCAGAATCCCTTCGCTACCCTTTACAATGTGCCGATACATGCAGATACTATACATGTATTAAGATTTTATCAAATTAATGGAATAAAATATTGTATGAAATCCTCATGCACATTCAATCATTATGATTATTGTTACAAAATACAATACTACATGTACACCATAACTGTTCAATACTGTTCAATAGCTGTTCTTCTTGTTCCCAACACAGCTTCCAAAACTTGTCATAGTCTATAGGTGTTCACAGTGTGTACTCACAGTTCCTTGTTCATCTTTGGGGGGTTATTGTATACTACCTGCTCTTGTCACAATTAGTAGAGATTAGCACAGAAGAGTATTTAATCTAGAGATGAGTAGTTAATCCTGAGAGGATAAATCCTGGGAACTCGGCACCAATTGTTATGTTGTTGTGTTGTGATGATGTTATGGCCAGTGATCGATGACAACAATCCAGGTTCTTGCAATTAGATGGTTTATTGCATTATCCTCTTAGGTATACTCCTACGTCTACACCCAGCCACTCGATCCCCGCAACTCCCGGAGCTGCTGTTACTATTTCTAGCGTTCTAACTACTCCCCCATATTTGGGACATGGCCACCAACCTGGTGAATCTACTGTATGGTGGTGCCCCCTACAATACTACTGTATTACTAAAAGCATGCTACTTTCTACTATGCTACAGCCTGCCCCGTATTTCACTAGGCCTGCGGGCAGGCAGCTCTCGTGCAGTAACCGCTGACTCAGTCACTTTAGAATGCAGCTCTGTCTATATATTGATTTGCAAAATTAGATAAATTGGTATTGTTGATATTCATTAGTCCTTAAATACCTCATCAAGAGGCCATTTCACCACATATTATGGACCCCCCGTATGACTCATATGGGGGAACCGTATGTGACATATGGCGTTTTTCCGTTTCACCACATAATATATGGAGATCCGTATTCAAATGTGGAGGGTCCGTATTCAAATGTGGTGTTTTTCCATTTCACCACATAATGTGGAGATAAAAAAATCCATATATGGTCCGTATATTTCCCCTTGAATGTGGCAGGTCTGGGGGCAGCATATATTGAGCATTATGTAGGGCCTTATGTTGTAAAAGGGGTCCGCATGTTGATAGTAGGCGTGAGGAGATGGTGTTGGACTTGAGGAGATGGTGTTGGACTTGAGGAGATGGTGTTGGACATGAGGAGATGGTGTTGGACGTGAGGAGATGATGTTGGACGTGAGGAGATGGTGTTGGACGTGAGGAGATGGTGTTGGACGTGAGGAGATGGTGTTGGACTTGAGGAGATGGTGATTGACGTGAGGAGATGGTGTTGGACAAAGTTATATTCAAAAAATTAATGACTTAGGGGTCAGTCAGTAGTGGCTAACCTAAGTTCAACACAAGAGAGGTTTCTCCCCTGTGTGGATCCATGTTGGAATCAGGGTATGTGTGTAGGTCTAGTTGAATGGTGAACTCATGATTTAAAAAAAGTGTATTACCCAACCTCCCCTCCCCCTTCTCCATTCCCCGACCTCCCCTCTCCATTCCCCGACCTCCCTTCTCCATTCCCCAACCCCCCTCTCCATTCCCCGACCTCCCTTCTCCATTCCCCAACCCCCCTCTCCATTCCCCGACCTCCCCTCTCCTTTCCCTGACATTGCCAGTGCCTTGCCCGACCTCCCCTCTCCTTTCCCTGACATTGCCAGTGCCTTGCCCGACCTCCCCTCTCCCTTCCCTGACATTGCCAGTGCCTTGCCCGACCTCCCTTCTCCCCTCCCCGACCTCCCCTGTCTCTTCCCCAACATACAGACCCTATTTATACCCTCCCCAGCCTACCTCCGTATGTTGCTACATATTATGACGTCACACCGTGAATTCCCTAGGGATTCCCCGGAATGTAGACTGGTTTTTGCACAATTTTACAATTGAGCCAGGTGTCTGCCGCATTCACATATGGAAGTGTAGCCTTAAACGTACGGACACAACACAGCAATGGTCCAGAAATGGAAAAATGTTTTTATAAAAAAAGGGCCATATAAGGGCCGTATTTGGCGGCCGTATGTTAGTATATTATTCAGGATGTGGTGAAATGCCTCCCAGTAATAAAAATATAAAAGTTAAAAATATCTAGAAAAAATGGCAATATGTGCTGCTCTGGAGGTGGTATTTTAACCAAGAACTCTCCTTACCAGTGACCCACTCAGTGCCTTTATTGTCTACCTGGTCATTACATCATCAACCAATATCAAGTCATAATCGATTGCAATAACATCACTGTGCGTAAAACTAATGAAATGTTTAAATTAAATTTAAAATATTGGTTATTTATATTGTGATTATTCATGTATGGGTTTCTCCATGTCACAGTGGTGTAACTTATTACAAACAGTTTCAATGAGGAAAGAACAAAATTATCCACATGTAACTCCTTGATTATTTCAGTTTCTACAACTCTGTATTCACTGATGCTGCAGGGGATTCTATTTGTCAGTTCCTGCAGAGTACCAGCCGACTGCAGGACTTGTGGTAAGTATGGTTGATGTGTGTGACAATGTGATAAGCAAATGAGCCAAAATTAATAATTATATGCCACATTGCATGAACTTTGCCTTTTACATGAGATTTACATTTGGTTTTAAGTCTGATTACAGACATTTACAATAGAATTTATTTCGAAATTTAAAACTGAACGATCTCTGCATGGCTTGACCACCTTAATCAAAGCTTGCAATGAGCCTCCATGGCCCTAGGTCTGCCCTGAGGGTCGTTGGTCTGTCTCCAGGTATTGGTACATCAGTGTTCCAATAATCATCTTATAAATAATATAAAACATATTTGGAAGAAAATTGTGGCAGCTAACATATTATTTTTGTATTATCTTGGAAAATATTATTACAAAGTAATGGATTTGACAAATATATTGGTAATTTCTCCCAAAGAAACATGATGCATATATATTTTGATTTATTTTTTAACTGATCAAGTTGTTGTGAGTAAGGGTATAAGTAAAGGTATGGTGGCATGCTGTTTGGAAGGAAGGGGTGAGGTGGGAATTGCATGAGAAGGGAGTGTGTCCATGACGGGTGGGAGAGGTATGTGGGTAGACTGAATTTCTTCTTTCAACAGAGGGCGTTTACTTCTACAGTAGGGCTACGAGAGTGGCTATATGTGAGGAGGTAGTGCAATGGATAACAAGGGGGTAGGGTATGCGGGGAAGGAGGAGATGGGTGATACTGGAGCGGGTGATGGGGTGGACTGAATGAGTGTGATTGGGTGAGGGAGGGAGGATGTAGAGAGAGGGGGGACTGACTGAGGGAGTCAGATTGTTGAGTGCGAGAGGAAGGACTGGGGGAGTGAGGAGAGACTAAAGGAGTGAGGATGTGGAGGAAGTGAAGGCACAGTAAACAAAAAACGTTATATAATGTTTCTCATCTACTACTTATTGTGGCGAAACGTTATATAACTCTTTAAACTTTTTCAGAAATAAACTAATGTGTTTTAACAGTTGGGGAGACAACGGGAGTGAGGACGTTGAGTGAGAGAGAGAGGATTGACTGAAGGAGTCAGGACAGAGAAAGGGGGTTAGGATGTGGAGAGAGTGAGGGAGGCTGGCTGAGGGAGTGAAGACAAACTGAGGGGTGAGGATGTGGAGTGAAGGATAGGCCAGATTGAGGAAGTGAGTAAGTGGAGTGAAGAGTGGAGACATACTTTGGGAATGATTGGTGGAGACAGAGTGACAGAGTGAGCATGTGGGGTGAGGGGTGAGGACATGTCATAAAGGGTGGGGACAGATACATCAGCTACCTTACTCACCATCATGTCACCCACCTAACACACGAACCATCTGTCATGTCACCCACCTAACACACAAACCATCTGTCATGTCACCCACCGCACACACCAACGATATGTCATGTCACCCACCGCACACACCAACGATATGTCATGTCACCCACCTCACACACCAACCATCTGTCATGTCACCCACCCAGACCAACCATCTGTCATGTCACCCACCTCACACACCAACTACCTGTCATGTCACCCACCTCACACACCAACTACCTGTCATGTCACCCACCTAACACACCAACCATCTATCATGTCACCCACCTCACACACCAACTACCTGTCATGTCACCCACCTCACACACCAACCATCTGTCATGTCACCCACCCAGACCAACCATCTGTCATGTCACCCACCTCACACACCAACCATCTGTCATGTCACCCACCCAGACCAACCATCTGTCATGTCACCCACCTCACACACCAACTATCTGTCATGTCACCCACCTCACACACCAACCATCTGTCATGTCACCCACCTCACACACCAACTACCTGTCATGTCACCCACCTCACACACCAACTACCTGTCATGTCACCCACCTAACACACCAACCATCTATCATGTCACCCACCTCACACACCAACTACCTGTCATGTCACCCACCTCACACACCAACCATCTGTCATCTCGCCCACCCAGACCAACCATCTGTCATGTCACCCACCTCACATACAAACCATCTGTCATGTCACCTTACACACCAACTGCCTGTCATGTCACCCACCTCAGACACCCACGATCTGTCATGTCACACACCAACCATCTGTCATGTCAAGCACCTCATACACCAACCATCTGTCATGTCACCCACCTCACACACCAACCATCTGTCATGTCACCTTACACACCAACTGCCTGTCATGTCACCCACCTCACACACCCACGATCTGTCATGTCACACACCAACCATCTGTCATGTCACCCACCTCACACACCAACCATCTGTCATGTCACCCACCTCATACACCAACCATCTGTCATGTCACCTACATCACACCAACCATCTGTCATGTCACCTACATCACACCAACCATCTGTCATGTCACCCACCTTAGACACCAACCATCTGTCATCTCACCCACCTCACATACCTATCACATACCTCACACATCTCATGTACTGTTTGCAACAGCCTTTTGTGTTCCTGTCCTTATATTTACTCCTGCTGCTCTTAATAAGGTGTCACTGTTTCTTTGTATAGTACATATTTAACTATCCTTAGCCGGATGCTAATCCCCATGATGAGGTCATACTGAATATAAATATGTAAGATCATTATTTGGTAAAAGATACCATCCCTGATGTGTCATTGTATTTCTGATTACCCCACTTAAACTAGTCAGACCATCCATTGGTACATTCAGATAAACATAAATTGGTACAGCCTCCCTGGTAACTGAGTCACACAGACATTGGTACAACCTCCCTGGTAACTGAGTCACACAGACATTGGTACAGCCTCCCTGGTAACTGAGTCACACAGACATTGGTACAGCCTCCCTGGTAACTGAGTCACACAGACATTGGTACAGCCTTCCTGGTAACTGAGTCACACAGACATTGGTACAGCCTCCCTGGTAACTGAGTCACATAGACATTGGTACAGCATCTTAATTGAATCATATATACATTGGTTTTTTTAGCCTCCCTGGTAACTGGATCACATAGCACTTAAACTAGTCAGACCATCCATTGGTACATTCAGATAAACATAAATTGGTACAGCCTCCCTGGTAACTGAGACACACAGACATTGGTACAGCCTCCCTGGTAACTGAGACACACAGACATTGGTACAGCCTCCCTGGTAACTGAGACACACAGACATTGGTACAGCCTCCCTGGTAACTGAGTCACACAGACATTGGTACAACCTTCCTGGTTACTGAGTCACACAGACATTGGTACAGCCTCCCTGCTAACTGAGTCACACAGACATTGGTACAGCCTCCCTGCTAACCGAGTCACACAGACATTGGCACAGCATCTTAATTGAATCACATATACATTGGTTTAGCCTCCCTGGTAACTGGATCACATAGGCATTGATATAGCCTCCATGGTAATGAGATCACATAGTATTACATGTAAGTTATCATAACAAATCTCTACCAGTGCTATGGCTTACCTCATTCGGCAATTATTCAACTTCCTGACACTAGGTTTGGTGACAGTCAGTACACAGACCAGGGATTAGCCGACCTACTGAGCAGCTTTTCACACAATGACACCCTGAGAGACCTCACGTAAGTACACATGACATAATTGGTTTCACAAAAGTTGCACCAGGTGTTGAATCATATTGTACATTCACTGAAATCATTACTGTAACATTTGCTGTTTAAATGCTTTATGAAAGGCATCATAGAGATTACCCATAACATGTGTTATTATTACAATACATTCATGTATCTTTGATGTTTTTTTCCAGCTTCAGTAGCAGTCTGCTGACTGATTCTGTACTTCCTGATATCTGTAGAATGGTACAAGACAACAATACCATCAACAAGATATCGTAAGTGTGTTTCCTATTCTCTGTTACTCTACAAAATTTATCAACATACAGAAGATATCAGAACTGTCAGCATGCAATCTCCTGTACCAGGAAACACTTCCTAACCTGAGACCACACTAGCACACAAAAGTGTATTTTCTTTAGAAAATACATGGGGTTTTCTCAGTGCAGGGAGACAATAAATATTGCAAAAGGATATATGTGACTCAATCCAGCATAGTGGAACTTATGTCGCTCATCAAACATTTTTAGTTATCTATGTCATGTGATAGAACAGTTCATTACCTCTCTATAGAGCCCATGTGTGAGTCCCAATCTCACCCATACGTATTTAAAAAATATTTTCAAAGATAAAAACACCCGGAGTGCTAAATTGAGCTACGCGTGATCAAAGTGGAACGAGCAGGTTGCGACCTGCTCACGAGCAGTCAGCGAGCATATCACTCATTGGTTACCTTAGCAACGGGTATCTATAATTGAGATATCAATCTGAAATTTTTAGCAGGCATTCCCGATGGTTATATCTACTACATACTAAAAGATTTCCTCGAAAAATGACAGAGTTAGTGGTTTAGTGGAATAATTATAGATGCACAATACCTGTTCCTGGTGTAGTTTAGGGTGAACTAACAGTTCCAAAACCTATTAAATGTAGTCTGTTAAGTCCTGAAAGTCCTTTCATATTATGTGAGCATTGAACACAGATAATTTGATAGCTAAAATCCAAGTGCAGTGGGTGGGGTCCTCCATGTTCATGTCACATTATTTCTCCAGGTCAAAATATATATCCATGGTCGCTGCTGATTGTGTATCATCATTACACCCTAAACCAGTAGCAGATTATGATTATATCAACAACACAACATCATAATAGAATATGTGATATGCAAGTTCATGGTATACCTCGTTATGGTACGTAATGAGGGAGTTCTATTCAGAAACACTTGAAATCCACACCTCGTCCTCAGAGTCTTCTGCAGATGAAGGGCTCCTTGTTCTTTTCCGAGAAACAGCAGCCTTTAGGTCGGCCCCTCCCTCTAGGCTGCTGTTGTCCTGTCTGTTGCCCCCTTCCCCTTAGACCGGTGGATGTCTCTGTTGTTCCTCTGACACTCCCAGCAGAGATCAGTCATGGGCCTTGCACAAACTATTCCTGGGAGGAGCTTTCGCCACAAACTCCTGAAAGTAGACAGAGCAACTGCCCTCTGCTGGACATCTGCCATGGGTTTTTCATACAACCTGTAAATGTCAGCTTTGGTGTCAGAGGAGGGGAGAATTAGTATATCATCTCTCTTGTGAGTTGGTATTCTGCCTGGAAGAGCAATGGCATGTGTCTCAGCATGGGATTTGATAAAGGCGAGAACTCTTTGAGTATCATCCAGGTTCAAAGATTTGCCTGTTTTCCTGAAGCCTCCAGCACCTATTCTACGTGTAACCACACCATTGGCCACATACCACTTAAGCACACGTTTCAGTTTGCCCTTACTGATGCTGAAAAAGAAAAATGAAAATTTTAAGCATTGTATTCATTGTAGATCTAAAGAATATTCATGCATACTTCATGTCATGTTAAAAGTGCAGATAGCAACAATAGGTTGATACATATATAGCCTTTAAGATACCGGTATGTTACTATAGCCTACAATATACTGATATGTTCCTATACCCTACAACAGACCGTATTGTTGCTATAGTCTACAATATACTGATATGTTGCTATAGCCTAGAAAAAACAGGCATGTTGATATAGGCTAGAATATACGGGTATGTTCCTATAGCCTAAAAGATACCGGTAGGTTGCTGTAGCCTAGACACACCCTCTGGTTTGACACAAATAAAACTGGGTCGTAACCTGTCAGTTGGACCTACTTCTGGCCAATAACATCTCCTTGACCTAGATATCATTGGAGCAGACACGGGTGGTAGAAGTATGGGTTAGTTCTACCGGGCAGCCAACAATGAATGGGATGGTCAATGTTACATCCTTGGTACTCATGTTGCATGAAGGTTGGCATGATGCTTGAATGCAGCCCTGCCAAGTAACACTCCAGTGCTGCATTCAAGCATCATCCTTGGTAATCATGATGCATGTAGGGTTGGCATGATACTTGAATGCAGCCCTGTTAAAGTAACACCCAAGGGCTGTATTGAAGCATCAACCTTGGTGATCATGATGCATGTTGGGTGGGTATGATGCTTGAATGCAGCCCTGCTTCATTCATGCAACATGCCCCCCCCCCCCCCCCCCCCCCAAAAAAAAAAAAGAAAAAAAAAGAGATTTTCCTGAAAATGGCCAAATTGGCGAGAAAAAAGTTCAAAATTGAAAAAAGCAAATTTTCCCGAAAATGTCAAAATCGGTGAGAACAAGCCTTAGATTTCAGAAAAAAAAGCTTATGGTACCCAGTACAATGTAGTTGTGCTTGACTGTTTACTTACCAATGGAAGAATGCAAACGTACACTGGCAAACCTGTTTATTGCCTAGTCTATAATATGTCCGAGTTCGCTCACAGTCCTGTTTCCCTTTTTCACCCTTCTTCCATGTAGAAAGCCTGATCAAGCCATCACCCCCAGTAGCAGCATATCCAGCTCGGCTGTCAAGTAGAATTAATAACAACTTTTTGTTTTTATTATAATCATAGACATGAGAAATAAAGACTCAATGTGGGTCAAATCAAATCAAATGCACATATTTAGTGATGTTATAACCAACTCTTTAATGTGTAAAAGAATTATTTCTATAGTTATTAATTTTGAGTCAGCTTACCTCTGTTTAGCTGGGCGACCTCTTCACGTTGCTCTCTTAACTCATCTGGCGTGAACATTGTACTGCATGGTGTATTGTTGTCCCCATATTGACACTTACAACTGTTGACCAGAAATAAGGATAGTTAGTGCAAAAGTATACATTATGAACAGAGTATAAAACAGAAATATTAGTTGACATTTTAAAAAGCCTAGTCACAATGAATGCACATAATTATAATTTTTGGGATCTATGTAGGTCTGAATTGTAGATTAAAAACAGATACAATATTCCAGACCAATGCAAAAGTGCACTAATTAGTAATAGATATATTGGTATTGATTTAATTCATTCACAAACTTAAAACTAATGAGGGGTAACTAAAGGGTGCATCGAACAGAACACCATGTGGTTTTTGCCACTCACCTAAAATTGGCACACCTTGTGCTCTCTTCATCCTGAAGTTGTTGTAACGGATCTGGAACAACCAGAGGGAGATCTTCCTCATCTGATGATTCTGCAACATCCTCTCCATCATTCTCCTCAGTATCAGAATCCTCAGAATCATCAAAATTCTTTGGGAATAGGAAATAATCGTTCACAAGCTGACGCCATACTCCCTGCTCAGCAACAGCGGTTGTTAAGTTGGCCTTAGTTATGGCATTGAGGGCATTGGCCACTGTCTCCAACTCAGCCATTTCATGTCCTGAATGTTTGCGTATTCAAAATACACTGTTTGGGTTAATAATTGATAATAATTCTGTGTTCAAACATGAAAATACACCCGTTACCAAAATTGTCTCTTGCCGCCGACTCGTGGTAAACAACTCAAACCGGAAGAGGACGCTGGGCGCTCGGCCAATCAGCGGGTCGCATTTGTGTCACGTGATGTGTTGTCAAGGGATGGTTTGGTCTGATGCGATCCAAAGGCATTTGAAAAACACCCTGTGATTGGCTGACTGACAACTTACGATTGTAAGAGAGCCTGCCATTGGGTAGACGAGTTCGCGCCACACAAAAGCATGCCAAACATGGGCATGGGGCCTGGGATGGGGGGTTCTGACAGAGCAACAAAAAAGACGGAAAATGCATTGTGTATACCGTCTCGACAGCCTTTGTTCTTGACAAAACATCCATGTAGGGGTTCTTAAAATGTGAAATTAACACTGTTAGGAATTTCATATGGATTTAAAACTCAGGGAATGGCATCATAACAGTATAAATTAAACAAATCCATTGAAAACCTAATTTCAGTGAAATACATGTTTTACCCTTCAGACCCCTTTTTCACGGCTCGCGCTAGTGCGACATAAGGTCTATTATGCTGGATTGAGTCACATATGAACTTTTGACTAGTTGTTAGCTGTGGTTTTAATTTCATGGTAGATACCACGCATCTCTACATTATAGCATAGGGCTGTTCTAGGGGCTAATGTGACATACTCCTTGACTGTTCATCACCGGCAGATTAGCATGGTTCAGGAGTAGTCACATGACCCTCACAAAGTATATTCCATGGTCTAATAGTTTTTTATTGTTAAAATCTACCGTAAAGTCCTGTGAGGCCTAATTTTTGAAAAAGATGTGTTTCAGGTAACCCAACCCTACCTAGCAAAACAAGGTCGACCCTAGAATTTTTTATGCAATTTGAAAAAACATCTATATTTTAAGTCATAAGAAATAGGGCTATTTGAGGGTGGATCTTATAGTTCACGAGTCGAATCGGTTGGTGGGGTGTCGGCATTAGAATTTATGAGTCTATTCTTGGGTACTTTTCAGGCCAACGTAAAAAGAGATCTAGTGATGCCCCCAAACACATCCACTCTCCTTTTTCTTCTGTAATATGCACTATTTCCGTCCCAGAATGTTATCTTTTACCATAGTAATGGCACTTCAATGAGGTTACTATAAATACAAAGTGATTGGGGATACTTTTATTACTACCGTAAGACCTCGCGTATAAGCCTAAATCGCGTATAAGCCGCACCCCGAGTTTGGTCTGATCCTATAAGCCGCAGAGGCCATATGAGAATTGTTAATTTGGTACTGTAGTATACTTATAAAAACTCTCATAGAAGCCGCACCCTATATAGGGCTCAGTCTCATGAGTTTGTAACATTTCAAACGTCTTTGACCGGTGCCGTCTTTGACCGGTGGCGTCTTTGACCGGTGGCGTCTTTGACCGGTGCCGTCTTTGACCGGGTATGTGATTAAAATGAAGAAAAAAGTAGTGTATAGTAAAGAAATGGGTAAATTTTTTGTGTAATATGTTATAAGGTGTCACAGTACAAATTCGCCCCCAGAATGTTGTACTCGTAAATAGTGCCAATGAAAAACGGTACTACTGTGCATATAATCAGTGGTAGGAGGCCTTAAGTTTGTCACAGAAACATAATCTGCGGCCCAAATTGTTCCCAAAGGCCTTGGCAAAAAAAAAAAAAAGTTGGTTGTTGCCATGGTAACCCTGGGTGGTGATTGGAGGGGTCAAAGGTCAAGGTCAAAGGTCGCTGGGCACCTGTAAAATTTCTCCAGTTTGGGTAAGTCAGTTTCCATGGCAACTAGCGCAAAATCGGAACACACTTTTTTATGCGGGATGCAAATAAAAAAATCAGATATGTGTTAAGCTTTAATTTAAGGGGTCATTCATTACTGCACACTCAAAAGAACCCAACCTTTTGCCCGTCTGAAGGAGAAAAATAGGGTCAGAACCAGAAATTTTGTCGGCTATTTGTACCGTGACACCTTAAAAGAGAGGGTGGTTAAGTCTATATTTTGGTCTCTGGTAGGGATTTTATGGCTTTTTCATGGATCTTTCGCACCAATATAGATAGAATGGGTGCAGCAGAAGCCAATTTTACCTTGGGTCTTTTGTCTTTAATGGAAAATTTGCCTCTAAGCCCGGAAATTTGAGCCCGGAGGGAGGTTGAGGCTAATTGCCACAGAAACTGCTCCCAAGAATTTTTTTCATATTCAAGTTCAAAGGGACTAAAAATTGTGAAAAATACCATAAATTATACTTATTTTATGGCAAACATATGGAACATTCCTTTGAAAACAAGATCAAAGTCCCATCTCAGAATTTTTGATTGTGTCGTTAAGCGTTGCCATGGTAAATTAAGACCCTATGTCCCAAAAAACCCTAATTTTGGCCCTAAAACTGCAAATTTGGGCCTAAATCCCGGGACATTGGGCCCTTATTGACTGCCTTGGTGATTTCTGTTTTGAGTGTAGGCCTTAACCAGTTATAGGATATTATTCTCAGTGTGTTAGGGCATCTTATAAGGGTGGCCCGACATAGGATAGTGTGTTCCGATTTTTCACTAGAGGTCGCGGAATAGAGGTACCTCTATTTCTGGCAAAATCTGCAAAAAAATAGCTCCCGAGGCATCCGGTAGGCAAACTTTGAATGGTTTTTTGGTCACAATGTCTTGAAATTTTCAAAAAATGACTTCAAATCCATGTTAGTGGAGGAAATATCTTTATTCTGTAGCAAAAGAAACTTTGTCAGAAAAAATTAACCTGGGCCTTTAAGGTGTCACAGTACAAATTCGCCCCCAGAATGATAGCAATTTGTTGAAGGACCTGAGTAATGATGGTGCACAAGCACACAAAAGGCATTGAGCAGAAGTAGTGACTATTAGTGCACAAGCACAGAAAGTCCAAAGAAGACATATGGACCCAGAAATCCCAAGATAAGTACATATCTTGAGTTGCGTGAAAACACTACCTAGGAGGAGAGTGTACTGTCTTACATAGAGAATAACTCTGCTAACGGTCCACTTACTAAGTGACACCGCCAGACCCCCTGCCGTCTATCGGACAGCCTTGTGCACAAGCACATAACAACTTATTTATAGCTTTCCTAATACATCTGTAAATTAAGAAGATAATTTGAAATACGTCTATAAGTAGGCCTCAGTTAAATTGCCTACAAGCATTTAACAGTATTTGCCATATGTACATAGTTGAAAATGATTCTTTTCAATATTGAATATCATATGAAAATGTGGATTATCGAAATAAACAATACAATACAATACAATACAATTGTACTCGTAAATAGTGCCAATGAAAAACGGTACTATTGTAGGGGTTTCGTTTACGTATAACGCGAACACAGGTTCCAAATTCGGTTTGAATGCAACAGGTTTTTATTCGATCACAGCCTCAAAAGTACACGAAGGTTTCTACTCGGTTCACTTGGTCTTTTAACCATTCGAAGACACACAGGATTCTATCGATAGTTCGAAGTTTAGCAATACCGGACAGTCAGGCCCTGAGCCAGCATGGCTGGTGCAGGAGCCATAGTGTGGGAGGGGTGTAGGTGCCCCTATCAAAGCGAAGGTACGAAAGGTGTGGGTCAGAGCTCGCCCTGGGACGAACTCCCTGAGGTAGCCAACCTCGGCCTCTTATATACCCTGAGCGCGGACCAAGCAGTGTCGACGTGGCACTCCTCCGTAGCGCCGTCTGGAGTGCCCTGCCTGGCTCCGCTACCGGATAACCGAAATGACATGGCGTAGGTGTTGCCACCTAGTGTCCGTTGGAGGCACTTCCCGCTCTGACTCCACGGACCTATATATACACGTATTATTTGTGCCCCTACATCACCCCCACCAGATTATACCAAGGGTCGAAATACATCTGATTTAATATAATATACTCGAATATAGGAGAATAATATCAGTGTACATGATAACAATACTGGGGTACATTCGAAGGTACGAATTACGTTTTACACATAAATGTAGAAAGTACAATTTTTATATTTAGACTGACCTGTCACACCAAACAACACTTACATAATATTATCTATGTACATAACAGGGATCTTAGAGATCCAACACCATAACGACAAGATAGATACGTGAGTATCCATCTTTAATAAAGATATGAATATATATGTGAATATATATGTTCTATACTACTTCTAACTATAGTGATCACAGATCTGTATGGTTTTTTGTTGAGATACAATATTGATTACTACATTAATTATATTAAGGTAGGTAAGGAATGCACGATATGTGACTTTTTAGGACGGAATGACACAGAAGTAATGGCTCGAAAATATTTATGTGGGCGAACCGTCCCTGGAGAGGTAATTACGTGAACTATTGGAATTATAAAAATGTACATGGAACCAACATAAGTGTGACATTAACTCTTATAACCAAGGAATGTAGTAATATTGGCCTCCACCTGAGGTAATAGATACATGACTATATGGCTCAAACCTCTGACTTATGTTGTTTTAGCTATTTCTGGCCCTTTTCAGGCTTATAGCCCTACAGAATAACCAGTTTTGCACCAATTTTTTCAAAAAATTGGTGTATGTGAGAAAACATCCTAACGATTCAGGAATTCGTTTTTTTTTGTGTATTGGCCCAATATTTTCTGTTTTCTGGCCCTCCAAAGGCCCAAAAAACCCTAAAAACGCTAAAAACCCTTGAAATAACATGTTTTACATGTCTCCCATGTCTACTGGGACAGTGACAGCCAATCCCTAATATCATTTTTTATTAGCCCTATGGTATAGTCAATTGATTCACGTGGATTTCACTAAATATGTACTGTATTTTTTTCACCAGAGCCTTTTAAGTGTGTATTGTCAGCACAATTTTCAACGGTCCTTTCATCTTGATACCCCTATATAGTAAAAAAAGAAGATACACAGTGTATCCATTGTATCCCAGATGTTAAGGTAACTATTTTGTCTTATGCTGGAGAAAAATAGATCTGTGCAAAATCCAATAATCTAGCCTCCAGGAGGAGTATACATATTTTCTGTCTCGGAATCACCAGGTGATTCCGAGACGGAAATTCCTGAAATGTGATACATATTAGAAGGGATAGCATGCATATGTGGACTATATTATTGCCTTTGTTCCTGTTTAATCTGATAAAACACATGTCAACCTTATGCCATACACGTATTAGAGTGATACTATGATGATATTATTTTTGTATCTGGTCGCATAATATCAGGAAAGTTAGAAAAATAAAGGAAATTTATTTGATAAGACATGGTGCATATAGGCAAATGGTGCCAAATCATGGTAACTATACCCAGGACTCAGCCTTTTACATGTTATGTACATGTAGAGATAGTTTGGGGAGGTTGGGTGGAGTTTGGTTGTGATGGGAGAACTTTATGTCCAATGGCTTGATATGGGTGATTTCGAGACAGAAATTCAGAATCTGGGTTTATATTAGAAGCTGTGCATGGTTAAAAGGAAGCAAATGTTGTAAAATATACCCAGGACTCAGCCCACACATGTTTAGTACATGTAGAGATAGTTTAAAGAGGTTGTGTGGAGTTTGCTAGTGATGGGAGACCTTTATGTATAATTTAATGGGTGAATCATATGGGTGATTCCGAGACGCAAAATCAGTGATCAGGCCATACTTTAGGCCAGTACTGTGTATAGTAGGTACAACCAACGGTCTCAATGCTCCAAATATATTGAGGTATATATGATGAGGATATGGTAGATTGATTTTGAGGACTAACTGAACCATTTTGAGGAAAATAGTGTAAAGTTGAGAGTATGTGACGGAAATTGTCGTAATTTTGGCTAATATTAAAAATTGATTGGGCTACAACCCAAGAAGTAATTTTTTTGAGGATATCAATTTTTTGGGTGCTTTTAGAGACATGTTGTACCATGTTGTAAACAAAATTAGGAGTTGCTATGATGTATTTAACACCAAGAAATCTATATCCATGTATTTTCGGTCTCGGAATCACCTGAAATAATGACAATCAGCTTTGCGAGGCAATAAAAACTGAACCGCTAGGGCTAGAGATGTATCAAAAAGTGTTCCAAGGAGCCAAGATACATACCTTTCAATATAATCAACTTGTTTAAACATATAAAGAACTTTCTAGTTTGAGCCTCCTCTTCCCCAAAACTGCATAACTCAGGAGTTTGTGCCATATATCCAATAAAATAGATATACTCTCGAAATCCGAATACCAGGTAGGTATCGAACACTATGTACAGTTTTGGTTCGAATCATAGTATACAGTATAAGCCACACTTTTTAAAGTATGAACACCTTTTTCATTTCTTTTTTTTTTTTTTTAGACAACGAAGACATTTCTTGACAATTATGCATTTCACACCTGGTTTATGTTTTTTTTTTCCGAATCATGATTTCAATCATGGACGTTCTGTAATTACGAACACAATTATTAAGATATCATTAAAACATTATATGCACAAGTCATCAAAAACACAACTGAACAAACGAACACTCGAATTATCTTTACAAGTCCTTCACCAAGCCTTGGAGCTCTTCGAGGGACCCACTCCATTGGGTGAGTCCGATTCCGAATACTCGGATGAACTTAACGTTCAGTGCCTTCATAGTTTTGGCCTGATCGTCCAGTGTGTCCTCCGCAGCCTTTTGGAAGGCACGGGACGTTGTAAGTTCCCTCTTCGAATGTTCTAGCTGTTTGGTGAGTTCGATCACCTTATCAAGCTTTGCCTGCTCGTCAATTCGTTGTTGTTCGAAGATCTGCCTCAGTCTCTCGACCTCCTTGCCCTGCATGGTGATGGCATAGTCGGCGGATGCCCTTGCCACACAGTCGGCATACTGCTGCATGCCAACTTGGTGCTCATGCAGCCATTGTTCATACAGCTCCTTATGCAACACTGCATCAGGAGCCTTCACAGGCTCGAAGTAGTCCTTTGGAAACCCCACACTCGGACAAATGTTCTCATCACTTATCATGAGGTCATACCACCTATCCGGGCCGACTGCCGGTTCTTCTCGTACGTTGGGCCTGAAAGGCACAGTGGCTGTGGTGGTAGTAGTGGTGAGCACTGCGTCAGCGACAGTTGCTGTTTTCACTCCTCTAGTAGTTGTCGTTGGTGTGGTGGTAACCGGGTTCGAAGTGGTCACTGGAACCGGGTCCACCACAGGCTCAGATTTCACGGATGATGAATTCGAACTAGTGGCAGGGGTTTTACGCCCCACCGACTTTGTAGAGCTGTCAGCCTTCGGTTTAGCCTCTTCCACTACCTGGGGAGTGTGGATGGTGGCCAAGTCCTTTTTCCCAGGCAGCACAAAGTGATCCGAATCCCCCATCTCTACGTTCCGGGAGTCCGGTTGGCGAAGGGCATCCTCTACAGGGATACCCGTGGGGAGATTCCTGTACGGATCCCTCTCAGTCTGTCCTTCCGGACCAGGAGAGTCTATTGAAGGGTACTCAGTCCTGCTAGCCAGGTTACCAGGAGTCAGAGGACGAAGGGTTTGTAGTTGGGAACGACCTTTCGGGGCCGAAAAGTCAGGACCATAGTCAGGACGCAAGTCCTGCAGTGGGGACCGGTGCTCAATCGTTGTCACTCACCCTCGTGCTGCAGTTGAAACTCTTGGAGCCGGAGCTTCTGATTTGACCTTTTTACAGTCAGGTTCAGAAGTGGCCAGACTCCTGTTGGTTTCACTTTGTTTCTCCGTAAGGGGGTTGGCCGCTCTCCAGACGTACAACTCCTTATACAGGACGCTGTTCAGGTCTAGTCGACCCCGCCGATCTGTGCGCTGGAAGACAGCTGACTGCTTCGAATTCCTCGTCACCTGGACCTTTCCAAACTGGAGGGTCTCAATCGTGATGTTGTCGAACTTCACTTTGTCTAGGCCCGCCACCAGTGTTGCATGGAGGTCACCCCCGTTCTTCCTGGCTAATGTCATGGCCTGGCCATGACATTGTATCAGGTGCTCGATCATCCTGCCTCTTCGGAGGGTCCACAGTCCCCAACACTTCTTGTTTGCCTTGCCAGTGTCAGCGCAGCTATACTGCGCCTGCTGGTGCATGTGGCATTCGACCAGGTGCCGCATAAATCGAAGATGAGTGGGCATGGGACGGCTCTCGTGTTTGAAATATGTGCGACAGGAATCGAAAGGACAATCCTCCCTTACCCCTGCCTTGTACCGGGCCATAGCCCATCGAATTTTGGGGCGTCCCTCATGGTTGTAGTAGGACTCGGGAAACTGTTTTCGATCCTGTAGCCGATTGAACCAGTTTTCCGTCCATGCGAAAGTGCTGGGTGAGGTGGTGTTGGACCTGATCCATTCCTCGTCATCGGACAGACCCTCACAGTCTGTTGCCTTAGGACAGGAATACATGTCCCTGGACCGTTTGCAATGCTCCATACACTAGGGCCTAAACTTTTTGAAACCCCTGGTAGCATTGCGCCAGATCATTTCTTCTGCCCGAGAGTTGGGGACATCTACTGAGGCGTTTGCCCTAGTAGCCGGAGGGGGCGAAGAGACCACGGGTGACGTGTTCGAATGTCCTGATTCTGAGGACGTGGATGGGGATACAGGTATGGCAACCTGCACCGGAGTCTTGGTCGGGGTTGTTGGAGGAGTCGAAAGCGTCTTGGCTGGTGCCCTAGGAGGCGTCGAAGGAGTGGAAGCCGTACTGGATACCACATCTACCAACCTCACAGTTGGAGACATGTTTATCGCAGTGGTTTGTGGAGGCAGAGGATGAGGGACACAGGGCTGTCGTGCCTCACCCTTCTTTACCTTACGCCTCTGGCTTTTAGGAATTTCAAATGGTACCTCCTCCACATCCGAAGCGTCGGACACGGACCGTCCCTTCTGCTGTGGGTTGGGGTTCTTTCTAGACTGGGCTCGGGTGAGTGGAACTCTGGGGGCAGCTTGCATTGCTTCCAGGGTTAGCCGTAACTGTTCATTGGCTGCCCGGAGTTCATCGGACTCTCTTACCACCTGAGCAAACCGAGCTTCCTGCTCAGCCGATTCTGAAGTATCAGAGTTGATTTCCATAACAGTCAACTCTATGATAGCTGGAGCCTTTTCGAATGGGACTGGTGAAGGTCCCGGGGCTTTCAAAAGAGGTTCGGATTGAGACTCAGTAGTCCCAGTTGTAGTGGTTGGTTCTTCGAATAATGTTGAATGGGGAGTACTCGAAGAGCACTCGGACTGAGCTGGGGCAGGTTCGGATACTTCGGACATGGGCGGAGTAGCTGGAGGGGTACTCGAATGGGAAGTTTTACGACTACCTCAGGTTTTGGTAAGTTTCTTTTTCTTCCCCTTCGTACTCGTGGTGCTCCCATCACTCGAGGGCACCGATTCCTCCATTTGTTTACCTCGTTGGAAATTTCGGAAGTTCGTACCACATCTCAGTAGGATCTGTCCGAAGATTTCGTTCTTGTAGGCACCCCGAATGGCTCCCTCGTAGCTCTCTAGCCATCTCCTTCGTGGTGGTAGAACTCGTGTTCTTCCAGCTTGTCCAGTACCATCGCCATGAGTGTGGGATGGAGCTGCAGCGAGGTGTTGAATGGCGGATCGCACTCCAGCACCTCCATAAGTTGTTGCTGGGCCAGCGATTTTCGTACGAAGTCTTCCATCTCTTCGTCAGACACTGCTTGAATGGGCAATTTCTGACTCACCTCCTCTAGCTCCGGCATGTCGTCTTCCTCCGAATCACCTGCTGCGTTGAGCTGCGTGGATGTGGAATTGTCAATGTCCTTCGAAGCTACACGTTTTGGGGTGTTGCGCCACGGCAACGGCCCCATGTTGACTGTCGCTGGAGGTGCCATAGCCACGGCATCCTGCTCAGCCGTCGAATAGGAGCCGATCCCCGCCACACGGACGGTAATTGCACTCCCGGTGGATTCGGAGGCGGATTCATAATCCGATTCCTGTGCGTTGTCGAATTGGCCATCATCCATCCTGAACAGGTCCAGCTCGTCGGACTGGAGGCCCTCACCGGGGGTGTACTGCTCCTCCATCGAAGTCGAATGTTTTCCACGAAAACGAAGTTTAAATCAAAGATATTGCGGAGTACGAAGCTCCGCGTATCCAAATGACACTATGAGCGGGAACTAACTAGGTTGGCGCGTGTTATGATGTGGTTTTGGAGACTTTTGGTCGGTAACAAGACCCCTCTTCCTCCTCCTTTGCCCTGCAGCGTCCGCGCGTCTTCTTGGCGCTGATCCAATATGGCGGCCGCCCTTCTTGTCTCGTGTCGCCACGCCCGCCGCGGGAGCAGAGGTCAACCAATCAGCGTTCACGCCTCACCGGATAGCCCTTTTCTAACGGATAACGCAGCGGGAGACGCTCGCGTTTCCCGCCACTGGTCGAATGGGTAGCTCACCGGAGTGTAATCCTTATTGAGTCAGTTCCACAGAACCATGGGTACCACTAATCATGAATTCTTCAGGAGTGTAGGCAAATGTCATTACGGCTAACATAAGAATACCCGCCGGATAGATCCGTCTGCCACCCTCGGGGACATTCACAATCAGGACCCGCCCTAGTTCTGCTCACTCGACAGCAATTAGGTCTGTACTACCATCACGGGATCGAAACGTCTTGTTGTGTATACAAATTAGGTCACAGCAGTCCCTTGGCCAAGCCGTGGACTGCGCCTTAGCCCTACCTTGGGTTCTTTAGACCTGGTCGTCCAAAAAGATTCGACAGGATGTCCAGTAGTCAATTGGACAGCCCTCCTCCCCTTCAGACCTTCATTTGCCAAGACTTTTTTTACGCATTTTTTATCCTTCTTGCTAGAAGCTTGAATTGGTAAATTTTTTTTAGGCCTACCCCGGCCCCTCTTTAATTTACCAATACCAGGAGGCATAGGTTTTTTCTCATCTGAGGGTATAACTAGTTTCCTAGGTCTACTAGGACCACATCGTTCCGGGGTGGTCGCTCTCCGCTCAGTGTCACCTGACTTCGAATGCTCCCCTGACTTCGAATGCGCTGAAGCATCACCCTGCCACCGACGTAGACGAGCTACATTGGATTTATACAAGCGTCCCAACAAGGATTTGATCACCACTGTAGATTCTGAAACAATCCGAACCACAGTGAATGGACCATCCCAGTTAGGTGACAGCTTCAGCTGCTGTAGGGGGTCGTGTAGCCTAACTACTTCATCCCCTACTCGAAAGGACCTAAGTTTCAAACCCACGTCATAGCCCACTTTTTGCCATGAAGCAGATTTGCTTAGCTCACATCGAACCATCTCGTATGCGGACTTGAATTGATCCCTCAATGCCTTGACGAACATCACCTGACAGGGTATTTCAGCGTTTATCCCAGCTACGCCAAACACCAAGTCAGCAGGCATAATCAAGTCCTCTCCGAATACTAACAGATTGGGGGAACAACCGGTGGAAGCATGCACCGTACTATTATAAGCATGTACCACGAACTCACATTGCTCGTCCCAATCATCCATCTGACTGTTAACCAGAGGCTTCAGGACTTGTATCAAGGTTCTGTTAAACCTTTCTACTTGACCATCTGACTGAGGCCTGTACGGATTCGTTCTTGTTTTGCATATAGCAAGGTTATGGCACATTGCTGCCCATAACTCGGATTCGAATTCTCTGCCTTGATCACTATGCAACATCAAGGGCGCGCCTAGATGAAGCACCCAGCCTTTTACAAATGCACGAGCACATGTATGGGCCTTATGATCCTTCAGAGGGAACACTCTAGTGTACTTCGAATAGTAGTCAGAGATCACCATCATGCACGTGTTTCCATCAGGAGTGGTTTTAAGGCCACTAATGATATCAACCGCTATGCGTGCAAATCTAACTCCCCAAAGCTCTTGAGTTAGTGGCTATTTCCCCAGGCCTTCACCTGGTTTATTCAGACAACAATCTGGACAAGTAGAGATCCACCTAAGTAGATCTTTACTCATGCCAGGCCAGTAATACCGTCTGGAGAGTCGTGCAAGGGAGCGCTTCTTTCCAAAATGTCCACTGGTCTGGTGCCCGTGTACGAAATACATGATATCCCGTCGCATAGCTGTGGGTATCACGATTTGCCAAAGTTTGGTCTTGTATGGTGTTATCTTCCACCTACATGAGATACCGTCAACAACAGTTAGCTCAGACCATTGAGCAAGTAGTTGTCTCATTTGGTTGGTCTTTGTGGTCGGGCACCACTGGAGACCTGTTCTATTAGTCTTGACATGACAGCATCACCCTTCTGGAATTGCCTGATAGTTTCCGTGGACCATTCCATTGCTTTAGAATGTCCTACATCATACGGCATTCGAACTCCAGCTATTACAGCGTTATGGGCTCCACAATCATTACAATCCATTCTAGAACATTTCCGTATGGGTCTTCGCGAAAGGGCGTCAGCATTGATATATATGCTTGCTCCCTGCTCTATGTTGGATTTGGCTATTTTCCAACACGAACTCGGACAAATGGGTCAGCCATCGACCGATCATTCCTTCTGCTTCCTTAAAGTTCAGCAGCCACCTTATGGAGGAGTGATCTGTCCGTAAAGTAAAGTCACCTCCCCAAAGGAAGTGCTTAAACTTCTTCGTATATCCTTAGCACCACCATAGCGGGCCAATGCGTATAGTAAAAAGGCCCCCCTGAAAGCCAAGATTTTGCATTTGCATTGGAAACACTACGCTATGGCAGTGCGCCTGCAGAAAGTGCTGGCAGTCCTAAGGATATACCACTACCGCCAACAATTCGCGCTTAGTGATACAGTAATTCCTCTGGGCCTTATTGAGGGTATTACTAGCGAAAGCCAGTGGCACTTCTATCCCCTCTTGCATCTGGGACAGAGCAGCACCTATACTGTCGTTACTGGCGTCAGTGTCCAGTATGAAATGTCCATCAGCTGTTGGATATTTCAAAACTGGGGTGGTTCGAAAAAGGTTCTTCACGGCTTCGAATGCTAGATCTTGTTCTGGACCCCATAGGAAAGGCTCCTTCCTTCTACCCGGAGTCCAGTGAGCTAGAGCCTGCATAGGCTGAGCTATTCTGGCATACCCTGGTAGGAAGTCCCTGTAGTAACTACAGAAGCCCAGAAAGGACCGTATGTCTTTAGGTCCTTCCGGCTTTTCCCATTCCGACACAACATCTAGTTTCTCAGGATCTGCCTTAACTCCCTCAGTGGATATTATCCGACCGAGATAGTTAATTGAAGTCCTAAATAGGTGACACTTCTTTGGTTTCAATTTCAAACCATTGGTTATCAACCTCTCGAAAATTTTGACTAGAGTAGCCAGGCACGATTCGAAGGTCTTCCCAAAGACAATTACGTCGTCCAGGTACACCAAACACTCCTTCCACAACAGATCACTCAACAGAGATTCCATCATGGCTTCGAATGTTGCAGGGGCGTTACACAATCCGAACGGCATCACATTGTACTGGAAAAGACTGACATGGCTCGAAAAGGCTGTCTTTTCCTGATCCTCCTCCTTCATTCCAACCTGCCAGTATCCGGATTGCAAATCCAGCGTACAGAACCATTGGTTTCCACCCAGGGAATCAATAGTCTCGTCTATACGGGGAAGAGGATAGGAGTTTTTCTTTGTACAACCATTCAATTTTCGATAATCGATACATAAGCGAATTGTGCCGTCTTTCTTAGTCAACATCTGAACAGGACTGGACCAGGGGCTAGTGCTGGGAACAATCACCCCTAATCTCAGCTGATCAGCGATTTCCTTCTCGGCCATCAATTTCTTCTTCAAAGGTAGGCGTCTGTAAGGGATTTTGAAAGGTACAGCTTCATCTGTATGAATGGAATGTAGCACCATATCAGTTCGCCCCAAACCAGTGGGCTCCCCGAAGGCTGCATCATATTCCACCAATACCCGTCTCAACTGATCTTTCTGTTCCCCCGTCACCAGGCTCGAATCGTCCACCAACTTCTGGAGTTCCGGACGCAAATCGAACATCCCTTCAAGGTTCGGTTTGGTATCTTCTGAGAGTATACTAGTGCTTGCCTGTGCAACGATCAACTGCCCCACCTGAGTACCTTTCATCAGATAACGGACTTCACCACCAGGATTCGAAATAGGAATCAAATTCCGGCTGCCACTGCCTACGAAAGTATCTGCACTCTCGAGTCCAATGGATGCAAGTCTCACCACATCGGGTTCAACCACCGCCATTTGATCTCGGAAGATACTGTCACTCGAAAACAGCACATCACATGTCTGTCCTGGGGGTATCTTAACCGTCTGTACCACCGAGGCTACAGAAGATACCTTCCTCAACACGCATTGCACGGCCACCTTGTACGGATGTTCTATCTTCAACATCCCCCTACAAGGTTCCAACATTGCCCCGTACAACGCAGCGAAATCTAATCCGATGATGCCATCATCACTCAGATCAGCAATAGTAGGCGACAGGAGATAATCCTGTCCACCTATATTGACTTCGAAAAACGCTTTACCAAACGTCTGCATGCAGCTACCGTCGGCCGAATGAGCTTTTACCCTCGTTGTGAAGTTATCTGGTTCATCGGCTACAAGGTCATGGAATCTCTTGGAGATCATGGAGTGACTAGCCCCAGTATCCACTAGAAATTCCGCAGACCTTCCCTTCACTGCTACAGTCAAATACCACCTCTTGCCATCCAGTGGTGATGGGTTGAAGGTGAAGCGTTCGAAATCCTTAGTGACACCAAGATCTACCCCCCGTTGTTTCAAGTGTTTCAAACAGGGATGATCCGGGGACAATCGGGCACTGCTGATTACTTCCAGCTCCTGTGTCCAATTCGCCGCTTCCCCAGTACTTCCTTCTCGGATGTCTACTTCTCTGGGTTCATTGGACATACTTAGAAGGGACTGATCAGGCCCCTCCCCTAAGCTTCCAATCTCTACTGCACCTCGGACTTTCTCGCTTGCACCCCTGGTGATAAGCTGGCTTTCATTCACATTAGGGGTCACTACATTGCCATCCCGAGCAACCCCCTCTAGTTTTCCATTTTCTTCTCCTCAGGCTTTGGTACCGGCTTCTCGGCTGGGCATTCTGCTGCAAAGTGTCCCAGGGCCTGACACCTGTAACACTTCCTAGTGGTCTTGTCCACTCTTGGCTTCGAATTCCTCCCTGCTGATTGCTGGTTTCCAGACATCAAGTCAGTCAACCTTAACAAGAGTTCTTCCATAGAACTGGGAGTTGAGGATGTAGTCGAAGGTGCGCTGGTAGCTCCTGGGGTCACAGGGGGTGTTTTCCTGTCAGCCTTCGGATAGCGCTTTGAATTCGAATTGGAATAAGATTTGCCGCTGTTCTTTTGAGCAACTGCGCCAATCTCCTCCTCCCTTCCAGAATCACCTTCATCTGTATCAGAGGCTGGTGGGTCTTGTACCATACTGGAAGTTCTCGAAAGTACTCTTGAAGATAGCAGATGCCGTTTTCTGTCATAGTCTTCTATGGCCATGAACAAATCGGTAAGAGAAGTTCCAGCTTTCCAACTATCACATGCCGCGGTCCGTTCATCAGAATCCCTTAATCCCTCAATGAATTGCGAGAACAAATCATCTAGGAACTGTGGGTCATCCAACTGCCATCGTGGTCTAGCCCTTTGTAAGAGAGCTTGCAATTCTAGACCAAACACATGGTGAGACTCATTTGGTTTCTGAGTCCTTTTTCGAAACAACCGAAGCGGATCCTCATTACCCACATTACCGATCAGATAACTGGCGCATTCCACCAATTGGGTAAACAATCCAGCACCATGCATCGTTCTCCATCTCGAAACAGCTAGCTTGCCAGGGCCATTTTGCAATGCCCGAAGAAGCTCGTCCAACGATTCCTGCTCTGACCACCGATTATACCTCATATCCTCCATGAAGTCTGCAAACCAGTCCTGCCATGGCTGCCTGCCTGTGAACGGAACCGGAGTGCTTGCAGTGTGTCTAGCAGCATTGTGGTTGTCTCTATGCAACAGAAGAGACTGCTCAATGCTCCAATCAACGATATTAGCATTATCAGCCTGTCTGCTAACACAGTCAACTCCCATCTCAGCAATGCAGGGGTTCGAATCGTAAATCAATTTCATCCCAGGGGACATTGATTCGCGTCGAGAGACTCGTCTACCTGCATTTGTAGGAGATCTCCCTGACCTCCTTGAGGGGCCACTCGAATGCTCGTTCGGATCAGATCTCGAAGATCTATCATTCGAACCGAAACGGCTTGGTCTCTCGAGAGAGCTCGACCGGCTGGGGGGATTTGAATAGTCATCATCGTATGACGTTGGGCGTTGTTCACGCCGGGATGACCTCTCATTCGAATCACCTGCATCAATGGTCACCCGCTTTGGTCTCCCTCCGGATGAGGTAGTAGCACCACCCCCACCAGACGCCGAGTTGTAGATGCCACCATTGACATGATCGAACCCCGAATGGCCACTTCGAGTTGACTCCTTCTCTCGTTTCAACTGTAAATCTTTCAGTTCCCGGACCAGACGATCCTGTTCTTCCATCATTGCTTTGGTTGCCTCTCGTATCGTATCATGGAGCTCGTCCGATTCTTGTACGGTCTTATCCTGACGCTGTTCAAGAACCTCAGTACGTCGCCGCAAGACATTCTGCTGATGAGAGAACTGGTCTTCCATATGTTCCAGTTCTGCCTTTGTTGTGTCTAAGCGGTTCTGCTTCTCCATTGTTGCCCCGTCCAACTCTTCATTCTTGTTTCGGAGCTGTACTATCCGATGACTCAAGGCTTCAAACTCCGCATTCATCCTGTCCATCTCCGCAATCCTTGCTTCCTCGAATCGATTCTTCTCTTTGGCGAAGTGACGGCGTGTCACCTCTTGCCGTTGGTGTCGTTCAGCATGCAGCATGCTCATGCCCTGTGTTGGCATAGGAGCAATGTGCCTCTTCGAACCACCAGTCTCGAACAAAGAATCCTCCAGGTTTGACCCCAGATCCTTTCGAATAGAATCAGGATTGCCTCTCCTTGGTTCTGGTGTCGAACTCGAATGGCTTGGCCCATAGTGTTTCTCAAGGGCTGCTACCAAGCTCCACCCTTTGCCTGTTCAGCCATGTTCACCCGAACCGACTGTACTATTCTGTGTTTCACCCGAACTGGTCACAGCACCAATGCAGGGGTTTCGTTTACGTATAACGCGAACACAGGTTCCAAATTCGGTTTGAATGCAACAGGTTTTTATTCGATCACAGCCTCAAAAGTACACGAAGGTTTCTACTCGGTTCACTTGGTCTTTTAACCATTCGAAGACACACAGGATTCTATCTATAGTTCGAAGTTTAGCAATACCGGACAGTCAGGCCCTGAGCCAGCATGGCTGGTGCAGGAGCCATAGTGTGGGAGGGGTGTAGGTGCCCCTATCAAAGCGAAGGTACGAAAGGTGTGGGTCAGAGCTCGTCCTGGGACGAACTCCCTGAGGTAGCCAACCTCGGCCTCTTATATACCCTGAGCGCGGACCAAGCAGTGTCGACGTGGCACTCCTCCGTAGCGCCGTCTGGAGTGCCCTGCCTGGCTCCGCTACCGGATAACCGAAAGGACATGGCGTAGGTGTTGCCACCTAGTGTCCGTTGGAGGCACTTCCCGCTCTGACTCCACGGACCTATATGTACACGTATTATTCGTGCCCCTACACTACTGTGCATATAATCAGTGGTAGGAGGCCTTAAATTTGTCACAGAAACATAATCTGCGGCCCAAATTGTTCCCAAAGGCCTTGGCAAAAAAAATATATAAAAAGTTGGTTGTTGCCATGGTAACCCTGGGTGGTGATTGGAGGGGTCAAAGGTCAAGGTCAAAGGTCGCTGGGCACCTGTAAAATTTCTCCAGTTTGGGTAAGTCAGTTTCCATGGCAACTAGCGCAAAATCGGAACACACTTTTTTATGCGGTATGCAAATAAAAAAATCAGATATGTGTTAAGCTTTAATTTAAGGGGTCATTCATTACTGCACACCCAAAAGAACCCAACCTTTTGCCCGTCTGAAGGAGAAAAATAGGGTCAGAACCAGAAATTTTGTCGGCTATTTGTACCGTGACACCATAATACATCATTTCGAGGCATTATTTAAAATTGATATATTTCATATATTTATGTTACTGGCTCAGTCTCATGAGTTTGTAACAGTTGAAACGTCTTTGACCGGCGTCGTCTTTGACCGGTGACGTCTTTGACCGGCTGAAGAAAAAAAGCCCAAAAGGAACCCTTAATATGTGCATTAAAAAGTGTTTTTTTTAATTGGGTAAAACAACCATAGACTGTTTATTACATGAAGAAGTTTAAGCTTAAATTTCTTTACTATATACTACTTTTTTCTTCATTTTAATCACATACCCGGTCAAAGACGGCACCGGTCAAAGACGGCACCGGTCAAAGACGGCACCGGTCAAAGACGGCACCGGTCAAAGACGGCACCGGTCAAAGACGTTTGAAATGTTACAAACTCATGAGACTGAGCCATAGGCATGTTTGGTATCAAAAGAAAGCTGAGTCTGATTCGCGTAGAAGCCGCGGCTTGTACGCGAGGTTTTACGGTACTGAAGATATACTTAGTTTGATACTACGTACGATTTTCAAGTACAGGCATTGCTGAGATAAAAACTTTAATGCTAACATGACACATGGTCTAGATGGACAGGACAAACTGGTGTTTGTGTAAATGACTAGGCTGCATTGTAGTACACCTCTTGGAATCTGATCTGAAGAAAATATTTATAAGTGCCTTTCCTTCAATAACAGGTTTGACCGGTCAAAGTTTACAGATTCAGGAGTTTCTGCATTGATGAAGACACTGGCACAGAACAAGACATTGCAGAGTCTGTGAGTACAGTCACTTGTCAAGGTTTTGGATGGTTCTGAAAATGTGCAGGAAATTGAGAGGCATTTACAAAGCAGTTTGATATTATTCCCAACAAATATGTTGTACCATGTACTGTGGATGGCATTATAACCTGAATTGCTAAATAAAGTAGTACCACATGGAATGCCATCCCCCAATTTTTAACGGATGGTAATATCATTTAGATCTCTGCTGTGCAAAATAGGGAAATAGGATGTTGTTTGTTGAATGTGGAATGACCAGTTACAATCTCATCCAGACATATACTATATCAATTTGAACCCTATAAAGATGAATAGTCTGTACCCTATATGAATGTATGTAGTTAGTTAACCTATTTGTATGTAATATAGCGTAGACAACCTGTAGCCTCATAGAAATATATATAAAACAACTGATTCTGAGAGACATACAGAGTCTGATGTATCATACACCACATGTTAATACCTATCTTACTTCAGTGATATTGAGGACAGCCTGACTGATGCAGCTATCCCTGAGCTGTGCGGTTACCTGGACCATCACACTACTGTTCAGAAACTGCAGTAAGTTAACCTTAGTCTGATCTGACTGAAATCTATCTGAGTAGAAAGCAACATCTCAAAAGGATGTTAACATTGAAAGTCGGTATATTTAAGAAAAAGGGGTTTCCTTCTGGTAAACAAGGTTCCTGATCTAACAGATGTAACAGATTGAGGTGGGTGCTGCAGGAACTTGTCTCATGTTGTTTATTTACATCTAACAGATGTAACAGATGACAAGCTGAGGTGGGTGCTGCAGGAACTTGTCTCATGTTGTTTATTTACATCTAACAGATGTAACAGATGTCAAGTTAAGGTGGGTGCTGTAGTAACTTGTCTCATGTTGTTTATTTACATCTAACAGATGTAACAGATGACAAGTTGGGGTGGGTGCTGCAGGAACTTGTCTCATGTTGTTTATTTACATCTAACAGATGTAACAGATGACAAGTTGTGGTGGGTGCTTGTCTCATGTTGTTTATTTACATCTAACAGATGTAACAGATGACAAGTTGTGGTGGGTGCTTGTCTCATGTTGTTCATTTACATCTAACAGATGTAACAGATGACAAGGTGGGGTGGGTGCTGCAGGAACTTGTCTCATGTTGTTTATTTACATCTAACAGATGTAACAGATGACAAGTTGGGGTGGGTGCTTGTCTCATGTTGTTTATTTACATCTAACATATGTAACAGATGACAAGTTGTGGTGGGTGCTTGTCTCATGTTGTTCATTTACATCTAACAGATGTAACAGATGACAAGGTGGGGTGGGTGCTGCAGGAACTTGTCTCATGTTGTTTATTTACATCTAACAGATGTAACAGATGACAAGTTGTGGTGGGTGCTGCAGGAACTTGTCTCATGTTGTTTATTTACATCTAACAGATGTAACAGATGACAAGTTGGGGTGGGTGCTGCAGGAACTTGTCTCATGTTGTTTATTTACATCTAACAGATGTAACAGATGACAGGTTGGGGCGGGTGCACATGTTGTTTATTTACATCTTACAGAGGTACGGATGTCACAGATCTGAAGTTGAGGTGGGCACTGCAGGAACTGGTGCAGCTACACAATGTGCAGGAGGCAACGTAAGTTGATGGTTTTCTATGTATGTGCTCCCCATCTGTGTCCAATGAGGGTCAATATAGTGGCATCATATTGGCATTATCCGAGTAGCATCATCTCATTTCCCACCTAGTTTCTATATTCTATTGCAGTATGCTATTGCGTTACAGCAAGCATAATGTTTATATATGTATGTCTCCATGGGCTAACATACGGCATACTTTGTTGCAGGATTGATGGCGAAAGTATGGAGCTGGAAGTCAAGCTGTTAGGACAATCAAATCCCATGATGTAAATATTGACCACGAGCCGATGAATATTAGATTGGATGGGTACTAAATGTATAGACACAGGTTCATTAGAATTTCTCCAAACAAGAGTTATTTACTGAATTGATCCTATCCAAAGAAACTGTTTGATAATATTCTAGTGGATTTCTGATTTATAAAATGTAATTGATCTTTGGTTCTGTTCTCATAGCTCTTCAGATGGTATCACAGTATATGATGCACCAATGGAGTAATGAGAATCAGTTTCGCCATTGGTTGTAGAGAACAGCCTTTTCTATCTAAGACTTCAGTGACATTTTCCCCAAATGAAGGATATTTTTAAATGTTATCTGCTATCCTGTTGATCTGATATTTTTCCATTTAGAATCTCAGCAGACGTTGATTGGGAAAGAAACCTTGCATCCAGTGCACACCTCAAAACTCCATCCATTGTAGAGCCCCCGACTCACTCAGTAGGATCTGGTATAGATGATGGATACCCCATCAAACAGATGTAAGTAGTGCAAGATAATTTGGGCATGAATCTGATAGTAATGCTTAGGATGTATAGAAAGGATTGTCAAGTTAATCACTCTCTTGTAGAAATGTTAATGGGGTTGATGTGACACCAGGATATTGCCATATTCTGATTGATGGTGAAAGGTAGCCACAAATTAATCAGTATCAATAGCTTCTACTACTTGATTTAAGGAACTGGATAAAATGTTTCATTAAACAGGCATAATTGATGAATTCAGGTTCTATAGCTGTATTTGTCCATATGTTTATACATCAGAGACACAGAGCAGGGTGATGTCTACACCGTGCCTGTACCTGATGGGCGCTGGGTGAAGGTGCAGAAACACACGGACGGCTCTGTCCCCAAGACACACATGTCTGCATGGTGTCCTCAGGACGTCCTCACAGCCTGCCACCATCTACACAACCACACACTAACACCTCAAGGGTCTGTGCAGATCGACTTCAACACATCTGAAGCCTCATGGGGCTCCCCTCAGCTAGACTCGTGGACACAGCCGCACTGGGCGCCTGTACTGACATCACTGCTGACATCTCCAGGTAAGGTGACAGGGTTATGTGTGAAGGCACACAACCTCTTACCTATAGACGGTCTGCTGCGTGCTGCCCAGGGCATCCTCACACTCCAACACCTACTGACTGGTGGTCTGACTGTGTGTGGGGGTCAGGTGTCTGAGGATGTCTTACTGACATACCTAGAGTTCACAGGTAGCATTAGTCTGCATGTTGACCTGTCTGACCTCATCATTGTGTTAAGACAAGGCCGAGGTGTGGCTGATGTACAGCAGCTGGCTACACTCATCCAGCAGAAGGTGCTGACAGACGTACAGGGTAGACGTGAGAAGGTGGAGCGTCTGACGTATGTGACACCCGAGGGGCAGGTCCTGTATGAAGATGTGGACAGTGAGGAGGAACACACCGGTCAGCGACACGAGACACGCACCATCAACATTGTTGTCAGTGGTAAGTCAATAACAAAATGTAGAGGATATATAATATTGAATGAAAAACCAAGAAAGAATGATTACAATGAGTATTAAGCACATGAGATCAGGTTTTTGGTTCTATGTAAAACCCTTCTCTTGTTCTTATCCCTGTTTACAGAGAGGCCCTGGGAGTTAGAGGTTCTGGAACCCAAGTATCGCAATGCCTACGAAGAGGCATCACGGCATGGCACCCAAACTGTCTTCAAATCGAGGGTGATGGTGGTTGGGCACCTTGGTGCCGGAAAGACTAGTGTTGTTCATTGTCTCCTAGATAAACCCTTTGAGGCCCAGCACATGACCACCACCGGCATCAAGGCAGACCCAGCCCAGTCGAAAATCGACATAACCTCAACAAAGGGTTGGATGCAGCATAAGGGTAAGTTACACACCTTCTATGCTCAGACACTGTTTCAGTATCGGAACTGTTGTTTTTCTATCAATAGGAAAACAAATTTATCTTGTTTCATTGTTTTTTCAATTGCAGAAGATACATTTGAAGCCAAGGTTGCAAAACATTTGGTAGATGAGGCTTTTGAACAGGTGAGCGACAACATCTTTATCTACCATGTGAGGAAATTAGACATATTAACTAAAATTATAATGTCAAACGGATTGGGGGAGTAGAGATGAAGTTCTCAGGTAGATCATTTCTACAGAAACCTCGCAACAACAATTATGCTCCCCACTACTTGTACACAATTTGTCTGGTTTTGTGTGATATCACCACAATCTTATATAAAAGAGATACAATCAAAACCTTTAAAGAAGCAGTTGTCTGAGCTAGCTCCACAAGCAGGTGAAAAATTTGGCTTGGAATGTTAGCTGTCAAAAGGTAGCATAGGACAATTTGTAGTAGAATCCTTAGGTAAGTTTGTCTATGTATGGTTAGCAATGTTGCATATGCCTTTATAGTGATATGGGACAGTGACATCTGACTCAATCAGTTTTCAGGCTACTTAAATCTATGAATTGCTATATGTACAAGTGTCTCCTAACTGTGGTTTTGGCTATAGACAGCACTAGGAGCCTACCCCTGCTTTGCAGGAGCCTTGAAAGCACTATAGCCACAAGTTCACTTACAAGCGACAAACAGGCTAAACAGATTTCTTACATTGTATTGCAGCAAGCGGCAGCAGCTGCTCACATAGAGAATCCTCCTTCTGCACCCGATACATCTCCCACTGCACCTGATACTCCAGTGCTTCACACAGAGCAAAGTAACTCTACATGCCTTTGTGTATTTAGCAAGACAATTTAATCACATGTATATAAATTGAGTGGATTTACTTTAAAATAGGAAAATGACAAACTATCAATATTGACTTTTTACTTTATTTTTTGACACTTTTTCAGGTGCTGGACTCCCTCAAAACACCCCACAAACAGAGCTGAACCCATCATCTTCTTCCATTAATCCAACTAAGAGGAGACATAAGGAGCCCTCGTCTGTGTCTTCAAAAGAAGATCAGGCCTCACCATCAACACACAAGGGAATCCCGCTGAATATCATGGAGGAGATTGCCAAAGAAGAGGCGAGAAGAAAAGAAAAAGTGGCAAAACAAACAGGGGATTCCCAGGAGTTGTTCTTTTGGGACTCTGCCGGCCAGGCAAGTTTCTTCTGTTTTCTATTTGGTGCATATTTATGAACTAATTGAGAAGATGCTCTGATTGTTTTTCCTCAAATATCAATATTATCATCTTTTACGACCTGCTGCTAACTTTGCTGTACCTTTGCAGGGCATATTCTATACCACACACCAACTGTTTCTCAGCGCCCGCTCAATCTACATGGTTGTACTAAACCTCACGCAGGGGTTGAAGGACAAGATCCCGACTTATCGGAAAAACCTGAAGGGGGAAGATATACTGGACCCCAGTTGTCCCCAAACTGTGCAGGGTAAGACATATCTAATACCAAAGGTCGCTCCTCTGTTTTTGATATAGATTAAAAATCAAAGACATGTGTTACATCATTAAAACTTTGTTTATATATTGGAGGATTATAAATACCTTTTGAATCTAATAATAAGTAATGTATCCCATCTTTAAGTATGATTGAGTTCCTGTAAGTTTTAAAATCTCAATAAGTCACAAAACAACTTTGACTCTATCGATCTCAGATTACCTGCAGTACTGGTTAGCATCAATCTACACTCATGTTGATGCTGCCAGAAGAGCTGCAGGTATGGACGCCACCAGGTGGGACCCCCAGGTCATCCTCACACTCACCCACAAGGATGTAAGTAGAACCATAGGATTTACTTTATTCAAGATGTGTTGTGTCATATATGAATTATTGAAATACTTATGGTAGTTATTCTATCTGTTGCATTGTTTTATGGATTGTTGTTTATAGGAATGCTCAACAGAAGAGGTAGAGTCATACAAAGTAGAGATAGAGAAATTCCTGCAGGAAAAATGCTACAAGTTTCTTATCAAAGACATCCTGACCATCTCAAACCGTGACAGGGATTGCAATGATGTGAAGAACTTGAAAGAGGCCCTTGAGAAGCTAGGACGGGAGAGGAACTATACAGTGCCTTTCTCATGGTATAAGCTCAAGGAAGGCATCATGAGAGAGGACAAGAAAAGCCTGACACTCGAGGATGTCAGAAGTATCGCAGACAAAGAAGATCTCCAGGACTTTGATGACACCAGTCTGCAAGCTGCCCTGTCATTCTTCCATGAGGTCGGCGATGTGGTTTACTTCAAAGATGGCCCATTGTCTGACTTCATAGTGAAGGATGTACAGTGGCTTGTGGATGAGTTCAAAAGGGTCATCTCAATAACTGCAGACCACAAGAACCAGCCTGGCTACACAGAGAATGTGGAGCACTGGACGAGCCTGAATGACCATGGGATACTTCGCCAGGACCTCTTGAAGTCTATTTGGCCACAGGAAGAGGTGAGAACCAAACTCCTAAACCTGATGCTAAGGTTTTGTCTCATCATGCCTGCACCAACTGTCCAGAAGATAGAAGATGATGCATCAGCCACAGATTACCTCGTACCCTGCTTGCTGCCAGCAGGCGATCCTCCTACAGAACCAGACACAGCCCATGTGGTTAGACTCTGCCCAAGCCTGGGGTTTCTCCCTGTTGGCCTTGTCAGCCGCTTGTTTGCTAGCCTCTCTGTGGATAGCAAATGGAGATCAGTTGGACCTGTATATCAAGACCAGGCAACCTTCAAACCAAGCCAGGATGATTGGGGGACAATCACAATCAGAAAGCACTCGGCAGATAATGTGCAGTCTCCACACATTGAAGCTATTGAGGTATCAATGCATCAAGAGGTGACACCAATACCAATAGGAGACACCACACTCAAGGACATGTTTTCAGACATCACTCAAGCACTACATGGTCTTCCAGGTAGAACTGATTTTGGAGTATGGTTGTGCTGCAAGATCTGCAACCGATGGAATTTTATCTGCAATCTTGATGAGTCTCAAGACCAGAGTATTTCCAGCAGAAGTATCTGTGAGAAACACGGTCCCTCACTGAAGCAGTCAAATCATGCTCGGATATTCTGTGACTATGAAGAAGAGGCACAGGCATTAATCCCAGATGCAGTCTCATCTGAACATCTTGGTAAGTTGAAATAATGATTTTGCAATAGAAACTGTATAGATATATTCTCAATAAATACCTAGTATATCTAAAATGTGGGCTGTAAGTGATTAAAAAAGTTACACATATTATTCTTACTGTTTTAACGTTTGACAATAGTGTTTATTTCTAAATGCAGAATGTGAAGCTGACTCTCGTGAGGAACAAGTGGATATATCAGAAGACAAAATCCGTCTTGATGTGGCCAGACTCCTTCAACTTACTGAGCTCCTTGACTTCATCAACAAAGCCAATGAGGAACGACTCATACAAATGGTATGTAAGGAATGTGTAGTATTCCCTATAATTTTAGGGTAAACCTCAACCTGCCATGTCTTGATTTACAGTGCATGCAGAAAATCATGCTGAAACTATCTTCCAGCTAGCTTTCAGCAATTATTCTCTTTTTATTTTTAGGGTGTGCCTGATCGCCTTAAGGCTTCAAAGCTTATCATCAGAGAGATCAGAACATGCCCCCTGTGGAGGATGCAGGGGTTCCTGCGTGCCTTCCCCTTAGGTACACAGAACCTCATCAAAGACCTTCTAGGAATACATGGACCAAACCCAGTACCGCTGACAACCAAATATCAGGAGGCCAGGAAGAGGGTCAGCAGTCAAGGAACTGATGTACAACAAGAACAAAGTCAAGATGGTATGCCGCTGATCGTCTGCCGGGAGGACCAACCGGAGATAGAAGATCAAGACACCCGCCACCAGAAGGAACAGGGGATCATCTCACAAGATGCTAAACAAGTGGAAGCTGGAGCAAAACTGAAGCTGAATATCAGAACGGAAGAGGAGGAGATAAAGGAGCAAGACATCAGCAAGCCAGAGCAGCAAGTTGTCAAAGAGTACACGGAAAAACTAGGCAAGGTTCAAGGTGAGAGACAGGATGATGGGAAGGACAGGGAGAAACGGACATTCAGACAGGAAGAACTTGACCATGAAGATGGAGAACATGAAGAGAGAGAAATCAGACAGAAAGAGGTGAATGAGGGAAAAGCGCAAGGTGCCAGACAGAAGGAACAGAGGATACCGGATGATGGGGATGAGGAAGCCATCGAACAGCACAGGAAGCAATATCAAGAAGAACAAGACGTCAAAGAGAAAGATGGACAAGACAGTCAAGACCTTGAACAACGTGGTATGCAAGATAGGGAAGAGAAAGACTTAGGACACCATAGCCATGACGTTGTGACAGATAAGGACAACAAAGAAAAGACGAATGGTGCCAGACAGCATGACGGTAGGTCTCCAGCTCATCATATATCTTCATCCAGACCTCACAACACATTCTCAGGACGGTTCTCTGATGGAGGTGGAGTTCTACGAAGCCCAAAGTCAGATGTCACTGTGACTGTTCCCGCTGGTGCTGTCCTACCGGGAGACAATATCAATGTCAGCGGTAAGTCCACCTTCTGTATTCTTAATGGAGAATTCAAATGACAAGGTTCATTTCGAAAGATACCAGAAGTTCTTGCATTTTAGCCTATTTTGAGTTTAAGTCCCATCCTGACTTTTGGGTGATCTGATAAGTTGCACTGGAGATCTGATACTGCTGACTCTATTACTGTAGTATAGGAGCAAAACTCTTGTATAGGCTGCCCCCTACCTTAGACTAATCCTATTGGCTGCACTGGCGATCTGACTCAAGTTCTAGCCACGGCTTCAACACAAGAATTTATGGTATATGATTTATTCGTTGAGAGGGTTATTGAATATGTATTTATTTGGTCTCATCTTTTCTTTTCTCTCACAGTGTCCATTTACACGGACCTGATGGAGTATGATGAGTGGGTTCAGACAGAAGAGGAGTACATCCTGGGCCCTGTTGTAGAATGCACAGCAGATAGAGAGGGAAACTTCCTGAAGCGTGTCATCATCTCCATCCCCCTATTCCTGAGGCCTCACAAGAAGTCCGATGTCAAGGTCCTGTATAGTGTGGGCAACACATTTAAGGTCAGTCCTGCTCACCCTATTGCAAGAGTCTTAATAGCCTATGTTTTTCAAATAATGTATACAGCTCTGCATAGGCACTGGGGTACTTTGGTTCAAATAACAAATAATATTTGATATTAATTAACTTACCAATAATAACAACTATCTGAAGTAGATGTTTGTTCAATATTGCAGGATATTGTGCACGACACTGACATGGAATGTCACATTATAGGCGACTATATTGAAATATCAACACATCACTTCACAACGTTTGTAGTTAAAGGTAAAAAGAAAATGGAAATCAGTGATGTCCTTCTCTCAGTTGTTGCTGGCTTCAAATCAAGGACTGTGATAGAAGTTAGACTTTTGGCCCATGTAAACTGCCTCCGACTGAAGGATTTTGCACACTATCGATCGCGGGTAAGCTTAATTATATTGTTACTAATTCCCTGCCTCTGATCTCATTGCACTAGTCTATTTCATAGTGAGATTTAGCCAATGTCACTACAATTGATGCACCACACCAAGTCAATTTAATATGTACATTTTTAATGTCTATGTAATGATTGTAAAAAGTTTATAAAATCAATGCAGCACCATGTACCCTGAACAAAATGTTGAAATCATGTTCAGCTCTAGACATTTACTCAGAAACATCGATGTGTAACTTCTTGGTTCAATACCATATGTATAACTAATCATCAACAGAGCAACAACCTATAGATCTGAAGTTCTTGGTCTTGGCTTTTTATATACGCTATCGGAGTAAGGGTAAATATAAAGTATTGATGCTTAAGTCTACCTATTCATAGCATGATCGAAAATGTCAATCAAAAGATTATGGGAGGTGTTTGGTTGGTACATGTACTTCCTTTCTTCTATTAATGACTGAAGGATTGAAAGAGACCAAACAAGCTGAAAAATATTTTGGCATTTTTTGTATTTATCTATAAATGTATATTTCTTTCAGAGCTACCCAGCTGAGATGCAAGAAATAGATTGGAAGCCAGTCTCCCTTCCTGAAAAGGGGAAGATGAGCTTCCCAGGGATTGGCATCATAATGCACGTAGAGGGTGACTGTTCTTGGAGAATAATACAAGATGAAGAGGACGACATGATAAAATCTCCAACAATGGTAAATGTTTGAATTCACTGAGGTGTTTTTTCTGCATCTTAGGGCATAACATGGAAGAGCGGCTCATTCTATCTTTAACATTTATTTTACCCAATGTTATAATTTAACTTTCGCAGGTAAGTGGCAATGTGGATGGACAGAATGTACTGCAGCATGGAAGCAACTTCGGCACAAAACCAATAGTGGAATTCTTTTTCGAGAGCAATACACCTCTTGAACGACTGAAAATGCTTTTGAAAGTAAGCTTTGATTACCCACGTATGAAGAACAAGCCAGCCATTAAGCCCAACAGGCACAAGTTCCACCTTACCTACCCAGTAGACACTTCCTTAGCAGATGGTGCCGTCATGGGCTCTGCTCAGTCTGAAGTTCTAAGGGCCATTCACCTTCCTCAAGCTGGTAAGTTTCTGAATTCACATAGTTATTGTAATTCACACATACACAGAAAAATGCCAAAGTATTCATGAATAATAAAGTCAGGGCCAAAACAAGACAAACAATGAACAGTAATTCTCCGCCTATAAAACACAGGTTCGTCTTATGTGTGTACAGGCAAGGCGAAAGGGATATCCGACGAAAATGTCAATTTTAAAATTGATATCATAAGCTTTACATTGATATATTACTCAAGAGGATATCATTTCTAGTTTTTGAGAAATGGCTATATGAATATGGGTGGGCATTGTCCTGTCCAAACCCCCAATTAGCTCTAAGCCTCATAGTTTCCAAGATATCTTATTAGCATAATAAGAATAATTAGAAAATGATCATACATTTTCCTCCTATAGGCCATAGCTTTTGATCAAGAAATGATAATTTTATTCTGTTTTGACCATAGTAATCCTTGTGAATCATTCGATCAATTGGCTTATTTATTTTCTGTATTTGAAATGAAAATCATGTTTCCATGGCAACACATATCAACAAAGACACCCATTTAGGCTCTAAAACCTTCTTTTTACCTTCCAAATAAGGAAGCTTTTCACTAAAAATGGAATCTTTTGTATAAAACTACTGAATTCTCCAGAAAAAATTACCAAAAAGCAAAAATTAGCCTGTTTCTCCCAATTTAGGCCATGGTGGAGCCCCCTGGTGGCTAAAATTGGTACCAATCCTGCGGGGATACCCCTTTTTGCTTGCCTGCTCACATCAGAGAGCAATAATAACTACCGGTAATAAGAGAGAGAGAGCACTCAGCAATAATCGGTGACGAGAGATTGACACGCCAAAACCGCGTTACATATACGAGACAGGCCAGCTTGCGTGAGGGTGTAGCGGGCACCGGCTCCCATAGGCCGTAGTGTTAAAGGGCAAGTTTCCAGCAGCTATTTTAAAATAGAAATCCTGCGAATTAGAAAATGATTTTACCACTCATAGACAGGTATAGAACTGTAGTTTATGATTCTTTAGATAATATTTGTTAGAAGATTAATGCGTAGCCATGAGAAGTGCCGATCCAACAGGTACATTGGATATTTTGACCCCAAAGGTGCCTCCCGTGAAGTCTACGCATGGCTACGCAAAGGGTTTCATGTGCGCATAGCTCACTTCACTTTTCACTGTCGATACACATAAACTGGGCCAATAAAAACAAATTAAACTATATACGAGTCATAATTAGCTATTTCTTGGTAACACTATATAATATGAAGGTTGGGAATGCATCAGAAGTAATTATTTTGATAGGTTTAACACAGGTTGTTGTCTCGCCGAGACCCGCGATTTCCGCTGAATAGGCCCCAAAATGGTGAAGTTGCATGAGCTACCGGAGGTCCCCCTACCTTTAGTTTGTACCCAGAGCTTAAATAGTCCTAAGAATAAGCAAATTCAAGTATTTATCTATCCATCCATGGTAAAATTATTCTTCAATTCGCAGGATTACTATTTTAAAATAGCTTCGGCAAAGGGCATGCTTAAGCACTACGGCCTATGGGAGGGTCGCTCAGCTACACCCTCACGGCACACTGGCGCTCTATGCACCCAAAACAGCGCCGAGAACCCTGTCACAGTGTTAATCCTATGGGAGAGGCGCGTAGAGCCCCATCTTATGCTATACGCTTATCCTCCTTGGTCTTTGCTCACATGTTATGATAACGTGAGAAATCTATATTCATATTCTTCAGCATCAGGGGTTCCTCTCATAACCATTGCATTTATCTGAAGCAGGACAACCAATGTGACTATTGTTCATAAACTAGTATGAATAACACAATAGGGAAAGTGCAGACTCCTTGGGATTATCAATAGAGGTGTTACCAACATGCAGGCCTTATCCTATAATGTTATGTTATTCAGAAGATCGCAAATAGGGGCTCTGGTGCCTGGACCTGGAGCGAACTCCCCAAGAAGGTCCTTCTAGTCTGGTTAGCCGCTCCACGGTTACAGTCACCAGGCTGGTGTTAAAATCTTACCACCACCACCGGGCTCTGGCGGTTAAAAAAACAAACTATATTGTATACAACATAATAAAACAATATCATACTTTTTTCTCAGGAGATCGGGCATGTGGAATACACTGGGGCAAGGAATACAGGGACCTGGAAATTTATAACCGTGAGGAAGGCAGGAAACAGTGGCTAAACAGGCAGGTTCCCAGGCTAATGCAGGTCGTCCAAATGGATCGGCTATGGGCGCACCTCATCGGCCTTGGTGTCATAGACAAAGGACAGAAAGAGAAAATCAAGGTAAGTAACTAGTCTGTACCTATATTAGATGATGTGTTAGCTACTCAAAGCCCAAGTCAATATTTTCAGAGGCATGTTTGTACACTGTGACAAACATCCATACATGTTTCGTTTTTTTGGGGGTTGCCCGATGAGTAGTGACCTGTTGCCTTATCAAGACCAAGAGACTCAGGGGAGGAGGGGGGCAAAAAAAGTGTTTGTTCACAAAGGTTAAACTATTTGGACTGTTAGGCTTTAAAATTCCATAAATAATGAAATACGGGGTCCATATGTTTTATATTTTATCCACTTTTTCCCCGGTCGTTGGTGGGGGAGCGGGGTTGTGACTAAGGGTGTGATTGGGACAATAAGAACCTATACTACCTGGGATCACGTAAAGTACTGCTCTACTAGGCTCTACTACATACAAAACATGCAGACTGATAACCCTAACAGCATATATATATGTAGGTATTTTATATATGGAACAGAAGTGAATCCTACAAAACTAAGTTATCGGAGCCCTCACTGTATTCCAGATATTAAGTACCTTGTTTACCATCTGCCTGTAATATCATGATTTGAATAACATTTGTGATTCGTGGAGATTTGTACATTTATTTGGTAACTGCCACAAGCAGGAGTTTTTACCTGGAACTGCATGATTAGGTTGCAATAAAACCATTCAAGGCAATGACACAGGACAGTTAACTCAAGGATGCTATTTCTTTGTATATTACCCAGCTCAACGCCACTAGTGAGGACCAAGTGGCCCGTTTCTGTGATCACCTCCAGATGTCACCGGTGTGGAAGTGGCACGACTTCCTGAGGTGTCTCGTTCTTTCCAACCAGAAAGCAGTTCTCTACGAATTGTATATAGATCCTACTGGCTACACAGGTTAGGAAAAGGGTTTGGCTATCAAGTGTCTACTTACTACAAAAGAAATAGCTTACCATAAATTATTGCTTATAAAGCCGTGTATTAGCCACACCTCCAACTTTGACAGATCATATATAAGTCTCACTGCGGGTTGGAAAATTGATGATTTAGTCCTGTAGTATACTTAGAGACTCACATATAAACTGCTAATGATAATAGCCGATCCATGAGCCACACTGGCACTCTGACTCATGTTCTAGCCATGGCCTCTATGCGAGAATTTACAGAAACATATGTCATTGCCATTTGTACATGGCTAACAGTGGGTTTCCTAGAAGAGAAAGAACTGTTGTAGACTTATTGTTTTGTGTCCCTGACATAATGAATGGGATGATGATAGCACCCAGTTGAGAATACAAAAATAATATGTTGACTTCTTCTTCCTCAAAACAATGTATACTTTTTTTCGTTCAAAATATGTTTCATTTTTGAGACAGATCTTTATACTGGGAATTAAAATAACCAACAATATTACTTTAGTGCAGGAAAATGATACCTCTTATATTTTGATATCCATTATACTTTCAAGTTTGATCCAAGATGTCATAGTGGTTTTCTGTTTTTTACCTGTTCCAACAGAGGTGCCTGTAGCTGTTGCTCCTCCTCCTCCACCAAGGAGTCACCCAGAGGCTGTAGGAGGTGAGTAATATGGTACCGTACTGACACAGTTGCCTCCGATTGCACATTTTCTAGTCTTTTTCCTACCTGTTCTGCCAAACACGACAATGTTTTCTTTTTTTTTAAAGTTTTGTAGCTGTTATTTCCTATTTCCACAGGAACGCCTACAGTGGTTACTACTCCTCCTGCCCCGAGGTCTCACCCAGAGGTAGTTACTGCACCACCAGGGGGTAAGTAACATTGTTCATGGTCACCCAGGGCTAGGTTTTTGTCCCCACCTGCTCTGGTAGTGACTTCTGCATTGATTATGTTATACATTTGTATGTTTAATATTGTATTCAGTGTACTATAGGTAACTGGCACCTTAGGGTGCATGGACATTTGGGGTGCAGACATTTAGGGTGCGTGGACACTTAGGGTGCAGACACTTAGAATGCATGCCAATGGACATGCAGGGTGCAGAGACATTATTATTAAAAAATATTTGTGTCCTGCCATCTGCACCCTAACTGTCCCTGCACCCTACATATCCAATAGTATGCACCCTAAGTATACTGCAGTTTTCAGCCTAAGTGTCCCCGTACCCTACATTTCCATTGGCATGCACCTTAAGTGGCTGCACCCTAAGTGTCTACACACCCTAAGGTATTAGCATTCATACTTTGTTAGCATAATACAAATCCATTTGCAGCCACCGTCAGACTATAAAGGTACTCAAGCATTTAAATATGCATGGCTGATTCAAACTTGTCAATCTCAATGTGAAGGCGTTCATGATATCTTTTTGGGTTTGATGATTATATTTTCATCAGAAACCATGTCAGTGGAATACAGTACTTCACAATCTCATGAGTGAGAAGATGTCCTATAATACAACATTCCAGCACAAAATCCGTATTAATGGTTGATCCTAAGTTTTTCTAAACAACACAAACTTTCACATAGGTGGATACTTATGACATGATGGTACATTTGTTGTGAGGTATGATAACATCAACACGGTAATGCCAGAATTTACCAATTCTTTTTGTAGCAAGTATCTTTTGATAACAATCAATCGAACTTATTCTACTCATTTTTTGTTTGATAAGATGATGCTCCAACCGCTATACCTAGTGATACTGGTGATGATGTCAGTACAAGCAGAGCAGACTTAAGTGCTGCCAGTGAAGTGCACCTTGCTGAGTCAGGTAAGTCCTCTACTACAGCCCCAGTTTAAACTACAGCCAGTTAATTAATATATGTTAAACCGTTAAGATCTGTCAATCTGTCAATCATCTGTATTCACAGATTATCTGTACTAGAAATTGGTGTCATCTAATATATTGCTTCTTAAGTGAGTGTAGTTAGGTAAGTGTAGCATCTTAACACTTATGTATCATCTTTATACAATTCACATCATTTACAATATATCATCTTTACACAATTCACGCATAAAAAATCATGGTGGGATGAAATATGATTTTTTATATATAAACATGGAAGTTGAAGTTGAAGTTGAAATTTCTTTTATTTATCCTGGAATATTACAGTGGCCTAGGCATATCTTACTAATAATCCAGATTTTGTGAAATACATGTGTTATCTGATTTTACAATCTGTCCAAATTTGCACGTGCTCTGAAAAAGAGTTACACAGGTGATATAACCCCAATGGTATAACCATTACAATCTATGCTCTAAATATTTAATATTGTCCCCTTTGTAATGGGCGACTATTTCAATGGGCAGACCAAAAAAATGCTCCCTTTATGGTAAGGTTCTATTCCGTTGTAATTTCTATGCAGTCAGCAGATACATAACCAACCCGCTTCAATGCAAGGAAACTCTGAACCTGAGATATGTAAGGTAGCCAATGTCTTTAAAAGTGATTTTCTGTAATTTAGTTGATGCGTTTCCTGTTCCAAAAGAGGTGTCTGTAGTTGTTGCTGCTCCTCCTGCACCAAGCCGCAATCCAGATCCTGCACCACCAGGAGGTTAGTACAAGACCAATCTTAATGACACACCGCAAACTTCTTTTTCTGATCTAATGAAAATATAGTAATTGTCTTGCTGACGAACAACTAGTTCTAAGAAAAACTAATTTAAACCTTTTTAAAACTGGTCATTTATTAGTCAGGCAAGTTTATTTCTTTCGTCTTATTGAAACAAGAAAACTGTACAGTAGATGTTGTCAGTTGTTTATCCTTGTTGTTCCCTACTGTATACCTACATTGATCTGTTCTGTTAAACTATTAAGAAAATACTGTAAAATTACCAGGGTTATAATACAGTTGAAATATGTAGCGCTGATTGTTTGACATAATGTTAGAATACTGCTTTATAAGTTATTAGTAATATGGAGAGGGAAACAGTAAAGGATACTTTACTCGTTGGGTCGCTACAACAAAGTGAGAAGATTTGCTCTGTGCATCCACTGGGGAGAACCATGGCAACAAGGTTTCAACCAATCAGAAGGCAGAGCCTCACTCTGGATGCAGAACATTGACCAATCGGCAATCAGCTAACTGAAAAGTGTTAGGAGACTGAATTGGGGTTTGGGATAGATCTCCAAGCTCATGTTTGGTGAATGGGCCTATTGATACTTTTGTTTCTGTATAGAGAAGAGCTATTGGGTGGTTTTAAGCTAAGTGTCTCATCATGCGCGAATGTGGGCTCTGGGAATTCATGTTAATTGAATGATCTCAATGTCCTGATGTTTTAGGGATGTATAATTGTTGAATAGACATGAATCAATAAATAAATTCTGTTAGTGTGTCACTCGTGGGTACTACAAATTGTATCTATAAGAGTTTAATATAATAGGGAAATGTTAGGTTCTAGGTCACTGGTTGATGTTTGTTGGTGATGTTACAATGTGGTCGGTTGCCCTTATAAAGCTTTTAGGCTACCGTTAAAAAGAAACATAATAATGGAAAGTAAAAGTAATACGGAGAGAAATGCTACGGAAGCCTTATGCAATTCCTTTTCAGACATTAATACCTTATCTGCTTATCTTTTGCTTTGAATAATCAATACTTTTAAGCCATTTATTCCACCAGAGTGGATAACCCTTAGGGACAATCGGAAACCATCAAATTACAGGATTTCCCGCCCAAAAACCCATCTAATGAATGCGCCACTAATTTAACCTCACACAATTGCACCATGGAAAATGCCACTAACTCTCTTCAAAACAGCTAGTGGCAGGTGTCTTTTAGAATTCAGTTAGGAACACGCTTTTCATATAATTTCGACGCCCTTTGGTGCCAAAATTTGAGTTCTGTCCTCCGTAGTTATCCACATGCTTAGCACATACACAATAGAAAAAAGGCAAAATGCCTGCAGTTGTGGGACAGTGCTGCTTTACAATCATTGCACTAGAGTGGTGGAGGCTGTAACACGCGCAATGTATGTGTGTATATATATATATATATATATATATATATATATATATATATATATATATATATATATATACCAGGCTGGTGACGGTTGTGGCGGGGAAGGCACTGTAGGGTGGGTGGGCACTGTAGGACCAACGGGGAAGGTACCCAGCGAGGCCGACAACCGGTCGAAACTGGCCGTCATTTTTGCTATGGCATCGTTCATCCTGATCATTTCCTGGGCCCCCTCCACCAGCTTCCGCTGGAACTCCTGGAACTCCGCTGCCATCTGCAGCGGGACCTCCTGCCTAGGTGGGGATCCCTGTGGGGTAACCACCGGCTCCTCCCCTTCCCCATACAGGTAGGCGGTGTTATACCGCTCAATCTGAACAGTATCTAGGTGGGGTTTGTAATCCTCCTCGGTACCCCCTAGGCCCACAGCCGTCAGCTTAGCCTGCTCAGCATATTTACAAGGAGCACGACCCCGATGCTTATGTTGCAGCCAACAGTCAAAACAATTGACAAGTCTACAAACCATACTGAAGCCTCATGTACTGAAGTTGCTGAGGTGTAGAAATTTTCAGAATACACTTAAGTGTGTGGCACCATGGAAGTCTGTGCTCATGCTGCCGGTGCCTAGGGGTGAATGGCTGAGGTCCTGCACACCTGGAGGCACACCTGTACAGTGTGTGTGTGTGTGAGTACATGCTATCCACCCACACTGGGAGGCAGCACACAGGTGACTGTACCCAAGCCAGCCTGTGGCAGTCCAGCCCTGGCATGTATACTGAGTTCCTAGGCCTGTGGCTTGTATACTGAGTATCTAGGTTCATGGGCGCCTTCTGATTCATAACTTAATAATATCTGTGGCACATATATTATTACACACAAATATATATATATATATATATATATATATATATATATATATATATATAAATATATATATATATATATATATATATATATATATATATATATATATATACATATATAAATATATTAAACAGTTAAGGTTACTCAGTATACCACTGTAACGGTCATTATCGTATTGGTTATGAAGTTTGCTGAAGGCTATGGTTTTCAAACAGACTTCAAACATATATACGATATGTAGGTTATAAGCATAGGGCAGTAATATGTCAACCACACAAGCATGCCAGTCTGAGCAGATGACCAGAAAACCATGTTTGTCAGTGCCAAAACAGTGTAATAAATCCTAGTGGACACAAACCTATAGCCAGCAGCTGGCAACTGGTATATTTCACGACTCTAGTTTATTGACCTATAAAGTCTCTGTAGTTTTGTTTTTGCAATTCCCTTTTCCTACAGACCTGCCAGTAGTAGCAGCGGGGTCTACACCAGAGGTGCCTGGCAGACATTCTGGGGGTAAGTTATACCTAATACCATTGTCATTGACAGATAAAACTACATAGTACATATTTCCTGGTAATCACCCTCCATGATACCAACTTTGGAAATCAGGATGAGTAGCTCTCCCTGTCAGACCTCATGTTAATTCACCACCATCATGATAACCAGTGCCACACAGACTGTTAGTCAATATCCACATGTGACATGGAAACCATATATTCTAATATTAATTATACATGTGGGTCCACAATTACACGAATGCGAATAGGATTGATACATTATTAAAGTTCAGAAGTACAACCGAAGAGTGCTGAGTGTGCATTCTACATGCCAGACAACTGAGCAGGCATTATTTAGTTGTAATTTATTATTATGTAAATCAATGTCAATGTTCATACATTATGCATATTTTTTGAGGTTATATCTAGCATAATAAAGATATGGTACGAGACATGGACTTCCAAGCAAATATATGGATGCATAGTAAGGGTAATAGATCCTTGCTGTCTGATAAGTGTTTTGGTTGTGGAATCACTGTAATGAAGACCAATGAACTATTTTATTACAAGATGCTTATCTGGCCACACTATGCAAGGATCCTGATGACTGTGCCAGCACAGGCAGCGCAGATACAAGTGGTCCCGGTACCATGCTTCTTGCTGAGTCAGGTGAGACCTTTACACCTTCATTTCTGGCTTCTTTAGAATAAGTACTAGCCTTAAATTGAAGATAATTGATACGGATCCGGAGGAAATAAACTGAAGCATTAATGCAACTAAATACAGTGCAAATTACTGTAACTGTTTTGATGATTTGAATTTGGGTTTTTAAATTAGAATTAAGATACAATCATAAACTGACTGAAATTGTATTCATGGCTGAAATCTTGTAAGTCAGGAATTTGTCCACACAATTCTGTAAACTGAGCTAATACATCATATAAATGGACATTAACACTTTAGTGCCAGTACCAACTAATCATCCAAACTTACCTCATTTGCAATCCATCTATTGTTTCGAAGGCAAGCCTTTCATTATGACCACTCATACTTTACTTACAGTGATGTGGGGCAGACCACATTGCAGATAATTAGAGAGATATTAGATGCAATGTACACATACATGGTCGGAAATTGAAGAAACATGAAAATTATATATCTATATCCAATATTCCGAATCCAATTAGTAAAGGAAATAATTACTGAAGGTATGATTGATGAGAAACATACTGTCTTTTTTTCAGAAATTTCAGAATTCGAAGCAGATGATCGTGTGGAGAATAATGCGAAGAAGTCCAAGAATGTCCAGTGGTAAGCTAACAGTGAACTGTTCACATTAAACATTGCATGCATTATTAGGAAGTGGTCCTATCCAATGTAGTGTCAAAAGGGAAGGGGTGCGTGGAGGGGGAATCTCAAAAGGATATTTTTAATGCATGGGCACATATATACTTTAGGTTAAGTCGGGATGTGTGACGTTGTTTTCATGCTTAAGTTCAAAATTGCCTGCAGTAGCAACGTAGCCAAATACAGAGGTATAATCTGTGCATGTAACAATATAGTGCTTTCTAATCAATTAAATCATTCTGTGTGGTGTTGAAAGTATAATTATGATTGTATTGAGCTTTGGACGTCTCTCACTCAAAATACTCAACAGATTTAGATGCAAACACCTATTTAAGTTGGGTACATTTTAAAGACTAAAGGACACAAAAGACTACATCAAAGTAGCTTTGTCCCAGTTAACAGACACTGAAACATACAAACCAATGCCGAGGGACACTACTGTAGAAATAACCGGAGAAATAGACCAAAAAATCAATAAAATGCTAGAAAAGGGAGAGATAAGCACACACATGGCAGGGGCAATGAAAACACCCAAACGGAAGACTCCACACATCTACTTCCATCCCAAGATCCACAAAAACCAAAACCCTCCTCCAGGGAGACCAGTAGTCTCAGCAAACAACTGTGCTACAGAAAGAATCTCGGCCTTTGTGGACCATTTTCTACAACCCGTAGTACCAATATCAGAATCGTACATAAAAGATACAGATTTCATAAACAAAATCGAGTCAATCCCCCACCTCAAAGAGGGTACCATAATAGGCACCCTAGATGTTGGATCCCTATACACCAACATACCAAACGAGGAGGGACTACAAATACTGTCAAACAAACTAGACAAACACAGACGGGGAAACAAATAACTACCCAACAAATCAATAGTAGATTTAACAGAGTTGGTTCTCAAAAACAACAACCTCCAATTCAATGGGAAGCACTACCTCCAAATAAGAGGTACCGCTATGGGCACAAAATTGGCACCATCCTATGCCAATATATTTATGGAAAGCACTGAGCTAGACATACTGGGCACATGCAACCTCAAACCATACAAATGGTGGAGGTTCATAGACGATATCTTCCTCATATGGGAACATGGAGAACAAGAGATGCACAAATGAATAGACCATTTAAACAAGGCACATCCAACCATCAAATTCACCTCAGAAACCTCAACAAATTCAATCAACTTTTTGGACTCCACAGTCAAAATAGAAAATGGGAAAATGTACACAGATCTGTACACAAAACCAACAGATACCAATACCTACTTGGAATACAATTCATGTCATCCACCAGCAACCAAAAGAAGTCTCCCATACTCACAGATGCTGAGACTTCTAGCAATATGCCACAAAGAAGAAGATTATATACAACACAGAGACCTCAAAATGGAGGAATTCAGAGAAAAGGGATACCCAGAAAAACTCCTCCAAGAATGCTCCCAAAAAGCACAAGAGAAAAAGAGAGAAGATATCCTACATAAACAAGAAACACCTAAAGAAGCTGAAACAAAAAACACATTCCTAATCAGCACATACAAAGATGGGGGCAACCCCCTGAAGGGTATAGTAGGAGAACATTGGGACTACCTTGGAGCCTCAAAAACCACCAAAGAACTATGGAACACAAAACTTGTACAAGGATACAGAAGACCCAAAAACATCAAGGACTACCTGGTTAAGGCAAAAACCAACTACCATCCTGACAGACCACCTGATGAAAAAGACAATACAAACAGGAACTACTGTTCCACACCCAATTGTGACAAATGTGTAAAAATAGACAGATCGGGATCTGTCATCTCAAAAACCACGGGAAAAACCCACAAAACAATGTGGAATGTAACATGCAAAAGCTCAAATGTGATCTATGTATTGACATGCAAAATCTGTGGCATGCAATATGTAGGCCAAACGAAAAGAGAATTAGGAAAAAGATTGGATGAACACCTGGGGAGAATAGACGCAGGCGAGGGGGACAACGATGTACCCACCCACTTTAAACTCCCAGGACACCATGGAAAAGAGGATGTAACTATCTCAGTACTGGACTTTGTAAACAGACATCCTCTCAGTCCCAGGGCTCTGGAATTGAGACTCCTGATTGAATTTAAACGGATTCACAGACTCAAGACCCAGACACCAAAGGGAATGAACACGATGGACAATCGATATGGATAAGGAAGGTCCCACAAAACCAATAAAGCAATGTCAAATTTTTTTTGCACGAGTATAAGAATATATACACGTGGAGAAACCATCCTAACCCACCCCAGTGGGAGACCACCTGGTTCCTACACACTACATGCCGAGACCATTTCTGAATCCCACCTCAAAAAAGAAAGAAAACAATATCTTTCTATTGGTATAACACATAGTAGAAATACCGTACATAAAAACCGCCACATATAAATTTGTTGATGATCGCTCCCCCAGAAGGGGCAGGGAGAACTCCAAATTAATTAAGAGGTGCCAACAAAAGCTCCATAAATAACTCATAAAATTTTCACCTGATGAGGTTCTCTATAACCGAAACTGCTTGTTAGGAGATCAAAATCTAATCTCTCTTACCAAAAGGACACAAAACCCACAAAAAACGATGCATAAACCATACACTATGCCCACCCCAAAGTGGACATATAAAATGGACCATCCCCTTATACAACACCAAGGGATCCATGGTTGAGCGCACATCCAATCAACCATGACTGCACTCAAGGGTTTAGAGGGACCCAAACCCCAGTCCAATACAAGGCACCCCATTGGTCAAGTTAAAGCACTGACCTATACAGAGGGAGGCCCAATGGGCCAATCAGGACTCCACCAATGAAGTCCAACCTCTGTAGGAGATCCAACCAATCACAGGAGAGACTAGAGAGCGGTGCCTAGCAACCAACCCTATTGCACTATGGGATAGCCTCACTTTGGGGCCAAGGCTTTGGCATATAATGAGCGGGATTCCAGATCTCAGGCATCTTCTACCCAGCAGTAGTGAAGTGAGTATCCAACGCAACGTCATACACCATATACATTTTAATCTGGGTTAGTATTTCTCATACGTACATCCATAGCTCAATACTAGGGAGGTTAATCAGGCATAGAGTAGCCCCTAACGCAAACCTATCCATGCCGGAGTTGTGGTCATCCCTTCATGTGCCCTGCCCTGTGTAGGGGCTGTGGTTGGGGTGTCATGAACATGGGGAGCAGTTCTGTACCTCCTGAATATCATTCCCTATATCATTCATAGGTTTAATCTCAATCCCAACTGGTTATGCTCTTTACCAAAGCTATGGATATATGTTAGTTACTTACTGTAGGGGTCTGGTATAAATTATAGCTGTTGTTGTTCATCAGCAGACCTGGTTAGCCATGGGGAGGGCCGTGGCTGGCTTGGTGGTGGTGGGGGGGGGGGGGGGTCAGTGTGGGAGCACTCTAATGGTTTGCCTGCTTCCCGAGCCTGTTACCCACTTAACCTCATTTGTCCCACGTTCCTATCCCTATCTCCCCAGCCCACGGATGTGGCTACGGTTACCCGCTATGCAGCCACTGTTTAACTGTTTAATCTCCCAACTAGCACTATTATAGGCAGGCAATATGGTAATTCCGTTATACATTTTACAGTTGCCGCTGCTCCTGATGCCGTAAGCTGTGAGGTAGGTTTCCACAATCTGCTGTTCTTAATAGGTATACTGTATTCAACCTAATACCCCCTCCCCCCCCCCCCACAAAGGGGGGGGGGTTAACTAGAAAATGCCCATATCATCACGATTGGGAGACAGTTGAACTTTTAAGTACTAAAATGAGATTAGAATAATTGTTACAAACGCCTAGGGCAAGTAATCTATTATGTTGAATACAGTAATACAAAATGCAGTTTTTTTAACAACATTATGACACTAACTGTACATGTTGATGTTTAAAAAATCCGGTATATACTAGATGGTATGGGTCAACAATACTAGATATTATAGGGTGGTAATGATAAACATATTGACCACACTGTCAATCATTCATATGTCTATGTGGCCCAACATACTTCAGGTGTGCTTCACTCGCCAGGGTGCCGTGAATGATGGAGGAATGAATGACTTCTACGACCAGATATCGTTAACTTAAGGCGGATACGTCCACAGACAACAATCATACAACAGAACTTTGGAATTGGTCAGCAGACCCCATTTGTGACTTTTCTTTTTTTCCATATTATAGATAGCTACATGTACAATAGTTATGTTATATCTCCTATACATAGCAGATTACTTATTGTACCAGGCTACGACCACTAATGATATTGTTACATTGTTTCAGGTGATATAGTTGGAAGACTGAGTCATTTCTTTTTAGCTGGGGGGGAGGGGTGGTGCTTGATTGATATAGGAAGAGCATTACTACAGAGAGAGCCACCGGGAAACTAAATAAATTAATCTCCGTACCGGCTTGGAGTGGGGGGGGGGGGGACAGGGCAACGATCTATTTGAACATTTGAGCATTCCTGTGTTTATCTATTCTTGAGTTGAGGGCAACAATTCTCAAAATCAGTACTCAGCAGTGAAGGGTATGTGTCATGATAACTTAAAGTGGCATGATCAGCGAGCATATCCCACTCACAATTCTTGCACTGTTGAAGTCTACTATGTGGGTAAGTATGAGTGGTGAAGATGCAACTCTAAAGCTTGACTGTCGGGAACTAATTTCAGCATTTTCAGACATAGTTATCCACACTTCCACCAGAGGGCAGCAGTGTTCGTGTCCAAGGTTCGAGACTCGGCCACCTTCCTACCAATTTAATTTGAGTTACTTTTTTATGAACCTAACATCAGAATTGTCCACACAACACATCTCTGTTGTTGCAAGGAAGTTATTGCAGTTTTATGTCCCTGAATGGTGACTGGAGGGATTCTGATGCTTGTATCGGTAGTCCTTTGGGGAGTGCTATTGGCATTTTGTTACATAGAACATTTTGGCTTTGGAAGAAAAACCAGATAAGATAGGGAGGCAGTACTGGCATATGGATAATCTCAGCTGAAGGTTAAAACCTTCAATCGGATATCAATGTCTATCCTGATTAAAGTTACTGTCTACACTACAAACAAGAAGCATATAGGGTAGGAGGTCTCACCCTATATAATCCTTGCTACAAACACCTTCGTAAGAGAAGAATGCATAATTACAAAGTATGTGCAGAGAACCAGGTTTTCCGTGCTCCCCCCAGACCTAGTACCATGAGTCCCTACAAACTGCCAGCATAGTTGTAGCTCAGTGGCAGAGCGCTGGTATAAGTGAGAGACCCCAGGTTTAATTCCAGACAACTCCAGGATGTTCGGGTGACAGCAGTGATAGGATTGATTTCACTCTTTCTGACTCTGAAAGAAGGGGGCTGATGATTAATAGTGGGAAAACTTGAGAAATGCAAAGTCCCTGAACTTTGCAATAGACTCTGGAAAAAAGGATGTGGAGCCGGTACATACATTTTTCAGGTACAGGTTCACAGACTGGGGTCATAATGGAGCATAGGCTGAAACTTGTGCTTGGCACTTGGACAGTTGGGCACCTGGGCATTTCGGCACTTGGGCATTTCGGCACTTAGGCATTTCGGCACTTGGGCATTTCGGCACTTGGGCATTTCGGCACTTGGGCATTTCGGCACTTGGGCATTTCGGCACTTGGGCATTTCGGCACTTGGGCATTTCGGCACTTGGGCACATTGGCACTTGGGCACATGGGCACTTGGGCATTTCAGCACTTGGGCATTTCAGCACTTGGGCACGTTGGCACTTGGGCACTTGGGCATTTCGGCACTTGGGCATTTCGGCACTTGGGCACATTGGCACTTGGGCACATGGGCACTTGGGCATTTCAGCACTTGGGCATTTCAGCACTTGGGCACGTTGGCACTTGGGCACTTGGGCATTTCAGCACTTGGGTTATTTCGGCACTTGGGCATTTCAGCACTTGGGTTATTTCCGCACTTGGGCATTTCGGCACTTGGGCACATTGGCACTTGGGCACATTGGCACTTGGGCACTTGGGCACATGGGTACTTGGGCACTTGGGCATTTGGGCACTTGGGCATTTGGGCACTTGGGCACTTGGGCAGTCCAGGGAGGCCATTCAGAACATGTCGCAAACTTGTAGCTATCAATGGCAGATTCTGATCACCTCCCCTCCTGACTATTTATCTGCATGCTTGACATCCGGTCAAGTTTGACCGGGTTGTCCAACTACGGTTTGGCTGCAGCCATCAGGGTGTAAGGCATCCCTGTGGTGGTCACTCCAGAACCGACCCACACCTTCCACACTGAGTTGTGCAATTAGATATGCTGGAGCACTTGAGGGCTGGGCAGCAGGCATTCTGTTTTTGCACTGCTGCAGTTGAAAAAGTCCATCTGCAGAGGAGAGAGGAGGACTTACGCAGTCTTCTGGCTCTGTCAAACAGTCAAGTGCAAAGCCAAGGCAGTGTTTGATGCTGACAGACTGATACGAGTACGGTGATGAATCATCAGTTGTCAGCAAATATTATTGGTGCCAGAAATGTGTTATGTCTGTGTTTCTGCTATGATACACATTCTATCATGGTAGGTCATGCATCTTCCATCGGAAAGAGTGGACCAACGTTCATGGTGTTGGTCAGAGGACCGTCCTCAACAGCGTCAAAATCGTGACGTCATTGAACAAAGCGGCCGGGTCAAAACGGTGCCTGCTCATGCGGTTCAGTGTGTAAATTTATTAATCAATGACAACAGTGTGTAGATAGGTTCATCCATCAAGTCCTGAGCCATGCAGTGCACATATAGCATTAAATGGTGCATTGGTTGAGTATCTAATAAGCATATGAAGAGGTCGGCCCCAAGGAGAAAATGCTTGGGAAAAAGGGCCCCTTGCAGTAGTTGGCAGTATACAGGCCCACAGTTAAGGGTGGCTTAACTTTTATATGTTTTAATAGCATCATTTTGTTATTTGTGGTTGTATTAGTTGATGGAGCTGTTATACTTTGTTATTTGAATAGTTCCTGGAGCTGAATTGATAAAGGCTACAATCACATAGTGGATCCTGACTGTGTTTATGTAACACTCTGTTGACACTGATGTTGGATGGATATTCTTAGCATCTCCTCATCTTTTCTCTGAAGCATATTTCTGCATGAGATTTTAATTATCATTCTCAAATTGCAGAATTTTAGTTTGAAGGGTTCTATGTCTTGTATACATTGTGTTCCATAGATGAATTTATTGCATGCCATTGTATGGAATGTTAACATATTTCTGTACGTCATAACCTGAGGTTTTCTGTTGCAAAAACGTATATTGATGAACAATATTAACAAAGGAAGATGATCATTGAAATCACTGCAGACAATATGAATATATATCAGCATCGAAAAAGAACACATGGCTGCAAACGAATTGCAATTAGTGTGTAGTAGATTAGCTTTAAAGGGACATCAGTGGTTTCTATGGCAGTACATTACCATGTACTGCTAATGCATTAAGAAAATGACAACTGCATCCAATATATTGGAATAGACTAGATTAGGTGGTCAATATTCTATTTAGCATTTTAGTTTTACAAGCAATAAATTGTATTCCGCTGAGAGTTGTAAATGCTGGAATGGTTGGTTGTATCACTATTTAGTGTATGTGTATGACATGGATGTATTTATTGTCTGAGATTGTACAAACTTACTTACAATAATTCGCTTTTTAGTTAGATTATATATAGGGTACTTAGATAGTCCTTGAGTCACAAAGTTATCTGTATGGTCATATTACTTTAGTTGTATGTCATGTTTTTGTTGTACGTTGAGGTATATTACTTAACGTGCGATCAGTTGTGTGAATCACTCACTTTGAGGATTTGTGCTGTATATAGGCATTCTCAAAATCACAGGGAGTTCTTCATTAGAACCTGTTAATATTTCATTGTGGTTAGGAAGGTTAAGTAGGTTAACGTAGAATGCACTAGATGTTTTAAAGTGTATAGTATGAATGGAGCATCAGATTATAGTCTACCATGCATTGTTAATGTTGGAGCACTGCTGCTTCACCCAGGCTTACATTGCTGGCCTGTCATGATGTGGTAGCATTAGGAACTAAAGTCACACATTAAAGGGCACAGCGGTGGCCCTTTGTGGTTACTATGGGAACCACCTATACTACATTGTTTAGCCTTTGAAAAGTTGATATTCCAAATTAGTAGTCCTTCAAAGTGTATTTCATCAATTAGGACAGGGTCTGCAATGTTCTCCACAGAATTTTATTCTGTGTCATAATCTGTTGTATCTATGACCAAAAACAGATTGAATATATGTCAAAAAGATAATGTGTATCAACTGCTCAATGTTGCACAGCGCAATGCTCAACACAAGTTGTTTGTATTTTGTATTTTGTACGTGTACAGTGTATATATTTATTTTTTCTCTAGGAGTTGTATATGATATCCTATTCAGTGTTAATATACTGTGCACCAGGTAGCATCTATATGTATCCAGTACATATATGTACATATGTGCTTGATAAGTGCATGAGGGAGTTATCATAATATATCAGACGCAGTTCAGCCTTTCTGTATTGTATGTACATGTATGTTGTAGTTTATATACCTCTCAGCAGGGGGAACCTTTGTCATATATCTGCTGTTGAGGATCAGGCCACCTGTTTGATTTGATATAGCACCCGGTTCCAAAAACGCGCTGGCCTTGCATAAGCGCAAGTGTAGAGGGATCTTTGAAATACTGCTGATCATCAATGTGTAATGTTGCATCCGCACCTAGATTGTAATAGTGTTGGAGGTGGTTAAGGCCTAGCCAAATTGCAGGGAGTTTATATCAGGACGGCATATTGCTTTGTATGCATTGATAATATTTAGTATATCAGTCCTTTCCTTTCTTAGGACATATATGTTTGTTATATTGAGGTATTGATGTCAATTAAAATATTTCTAAGAACAGGACTAAAACATGATCATATTAATTTACTGCCATTTTATAGAGAGTCTCCCATCCAGGGTGGGTGCTGCAATGATAAATGAGGAAAGTGAAATACTATGCTGTTCTATGTAATGCCATGTATTGTCCATACGTAACAAAGGGCTGCATACTGCTTTAAAATTTTATACCGGTTGTCCTCAAGGCTGTGTCCCATCGGGTTGGCACAATGCTTGGATGCAGCACTAGGGCTGCATTTCTAAATGCATCACAGAAATTATTTAAGGGTTAATAAATTACTTAGGCAGCTACTTAAATCAACTACTAATGTTTGGTGTAGGATTGTCATTGTATGGAAGTTGCATGTTTGTAGATTTAGACAAAATCAAAAGAAACAACTCTTTATCATTTGCCACAACTACAGACAGGTAAGTGTTTCCAAGTTGAGAATAAACCTAATATGTGTGGGGGGACTAAAATAATAAATACATTTAGAAGGAATGAAGAACAGTTCATGCATGAAAGTCATTAATGGAAACAATAGGGGTGGACTTTGTAAAATGTAAAATTATAGATGGTATTACATGAAGGGCCAGATAAATTGTGCATTGTATGATACTTATGGATTCTAGCATTTTTCTAAATCCCACATTTAACTGGATAACTTCCAAGATACAAAATATATAGCTCCTCACATTTTAAGTTTAAATACTTTGGGCATATAGTGATTAATTCATGCCAACCAAATATTCTATGACAAATTAAACCTCTGAATTGCTATTACAACATTGGACTTAAAAATAGTTACAAGAGTGTAAGAATTCCTTTAAGTTATACTTGCAGAGACACTACCCCGGGTAGCTGTGGACAGTTGGATAGAGGTGGATGAGGGACCGGTCATCATTCCTGGTCTGTGTATAACCGTGCATCACGGCCCCGTTCTGCAACAAGAGGTGGCACCATCACAATGTCCTCTCTGTAACCTGGACACCATCTTTATCCACCGGCTGCTAATGTGTGACAATGTCTACAACTGACAGTGAGTCTACACCAGGACTGTGCTAGGAGAGTGAGGCATGTACCACAGACTTGAACCTCACAGAGATGTACTTCCGCCACCACCCTCCGTCTCAGAGTGCATGGTCTCCTCTGTGACACCCAGGTGGCACCACTGGGGATGGACTGTGACCATCAGAACACAAGGAGTAAAGACATACACCAGGAGTATTAACTCTCTCAGCCTCACGATCATACACTACTACTGGCTCTACTTCATCTCTGCCAAAGGACTGTGGAAACATGTATATAGATGAAATTCATTCCATCAACTCTACGTATAGATTTCAGTATTATGAATCAAGTAATTCTGAAGGTTACAGACTTATATCACATAATCTGCCAGGATAATGTAGTAGAAATTGAACTTTTTCTTGGGAACTGTGTTTGGGTCTGTAGATACTTACTGTGTGGTGTGGATGGGAGAGCAGGAAATTCAAAGAAGACCTCCTATCATCTTTAGGCTTGGCCAGAGATGAAATACAGGTCATCCCTCAGATTGTATTCTCTGGAGATGGTCCTGGCCTAATTGTTGTTATATAATACCCTGTCAGGCAATCATTTTTTATGGTAAATATTACGCTTATCAGTTTATCTTTGTATATTATTGTGTGTTGCTCAAAGCAATGCAGTGTTTCCATATCAGTGCTGCACCACTTAATGTGTGTATAGTTATAAGGGGCAGTCATTCATCGTTATTATAGGGTCATGTGATAGCATTTCACTTTGGTATAAACTTTAATAGGGTCGGTCACAGGACATGTATCTATACAAATGTTATAGATATGTTATAGAGGAGACTTTATTCAATGGACTATTGTGATCTGTTCCTAAAACATGTATGTTGTAAATAATTACCGCTTTCTAAATGAAAACTACCCAAAACTATTCAGTAGACACCATTAGAAAGTACTAAATGAATGATTGTCAGTTAGACTCAGGATTATATTTTGTTGTTTTGTTGTTATCATGTATGTATTATATTATGCCTGTGTAAAGAAGTTGATTCAAATACACGCTACTTGAAGACTTAGACTCAGTATAGACTCTACTAAACATGACATGTACATGTATACAAGAGGTGATCTATGCTACAGCAAGAAAGTATGACAATTAAATATTTTTTTTTTTTTAACTTTTTACAATGTTTTATTAGGTTTAATAATACAGTTACATTGAAATAAAATGTAAATGTACCAAACCTAGCGAGGGCGCATTGCCATCATCATTAGTATTAGATATCAATTCAGTCGTACATGCATGTATTGTTTATAGAATCACCACTGATAGTTTATTGGTCTAATGAGATGATATGAGCGTGTTGAAACAATGATACATCAAAGATGAGTTAATTTACATTCATAAAACATTTTGGACAAATTTTCTTGATTGAGATTTTAAAGGAATTCAGGTCTTCTATCTCTGTATACTCAGCCTTTAGAGTACATTGGGTTCTTTCAGTTAAATAACTTGAGAACCAATCCTGGGTGTTTTTGCTTAGTCCGAAAGTAGATAATTTTTTCATTAGAATGGAGTGTGAGACCGTATTGAAACCTTTTTTGTAATCAAGATATAGGGATATTGTAGGTTTATTATTAATAATATTTTCTATTATATTAGTGAAATGTTCATTAATTGCTGTAACAGTCAAGTGTTTTTCCCCTATAACCATGTTGCTTCGGGGTGAGAAGGTCATATGTCTTCATATAGTCCTGAAGCCTTTTACCATACGCTACCATAGATATGTATATTATATATATGTATGCCTATGCCTATGCTTTTACAAACAACCTTTTCTAGTAATTTACCTGGCAGTGGCAGTAAAAATGTTAGTAGAACAAATGTACTTTAGAGATGATTAATTGTGTCATTACAAATATAACCGACACTTATTTCAGTCACAAGGTCACACAGAATTTACACAGCAGTTCAGGTTCGGAACTCAATGTCAGAAGTAATTCATTCAGCAATCTTAGATGGTGCGAGCTGAGACATGCTCAGGTAATAAAGGATCATTATCATACTTGCTGTGTTTTGTGGTTCCTTATAGATCAGGCAAACGCTACAAGACCAAATATAGAATACAAAGGTATATCAGTTATACCAAATAAACCGGTACAGAATACAAAATCTGTAAATTTTACTGGTAATTCAGGTTTTTAATAAACATTAATTATTTACATCTTTGTACTATTCATAGTAGTCTCAGTCTTAAAACATGTACTCTATACCCACAACATGTAAACTATAGACCAGCAGCTTCTCAATAACAAAACTTTACATTCACCCTGGCAAGCATAAGACGATTTGATTAAATATAAACGAAATTACATCAGA